>JAMPIV010000305.1:1542500-1590000 GCA_024509875.1 Oreohelix idahoensis | reverse complement strand
CTATCTACTCACGGACACGCACATACACGTGACGACAGTTAAATACACACACGTGGGAAAACTATAACAATGATTATATATATATATATATATATATATATATATATATATATATATATATATATATATATATATATGAACGAGCTGACCAACGCACTGATTTAGTTCAAGAGAGATTTTATTATTATCATCTAATAAAAATCTTCTCACAACACCAAAGAAATACATCAAGGAAAAGCATATACAAATAGTCATAAAATACAAGAAAATGCTACAAGGATGATAGCCCGTTAGAATCTTACTCTAGGTTTAGCCCACAGCCCCGTTAAGAGAACAGATGATGGCCCAAAGAGTTATAGATACATAGGGTTGAGTCTAAGAGGTTTCTTTCTTTCTCGTAAATGTATGAACAGAGTTGGATAATCTGAGTTAGCCTAAGAAAAAGAAACTCTAGCAGTTGTAACAAATTCTGCAGATTAAAAGAAATTAAGACAGCAAATGGGTGACAGTATACAACGGTAAAATAACACTCTGACCTGCGTACACTCATTCATTCAGCCATGGCCATGTGCGCACAGGTATACTCACAACTTTGCTCGCTACCTCTGGGAACATAATAAATTCTAGGACCTTCACACAGACCCAAAAATGCAGTCATCGACCAAGAAATCCCCAGTTCCAAAAGACGTACTGAACTCTCTGTCTCAGGGAACGATTCCTTGGGTGTTCTAATTTTTTGGAATGTCTGATTTAAGTCACATAAAATTTTGTCCAGGCACGAAAGTTAGCAGAGCACAATGTCATTAGCTTAAGTTTTCTAGTAATAGGAATGTCAGGTCGGTGCCTTCTCTCCGTATAGGATTTACTTTGGTCACACCACAGATTTGTCCACAAATTAATCTAGTCGGGCAATGTTAATGTTATTTCTGGTAATATTCATGCCGCCAGGCAGAAAATTTACGTAGAGTTTATGAAGGAATTTAAGATCTGGCGCAAAGGCCCCGTATTGATCATTACAGTCTTTGAAACCCGTTAGTGGGATATAGTATTTATGTCTAACTCAGTTGGCATATGCCCTGTCAGACCAGTGTTACTTGAGAAACCCACGTGGTTCAAAATAAGGACTGTCTATTTCTTCACAAATATGAAACTCTTATTAAACGCCGGTAAAGTTCGGGTCACCCCAGTATTTCACTGTATAAAAGGAAAAGCACATATAAATCATTTACATATTATGTACTCAATATAACTTACATTTTAAATAGCAAGCCGACCGCTTGACTTATAATTTAAAACTTCCCGAGAAATAAGTTATATTAAAAAAAAATCGATCATCATGAATTAGGAATATCATGCGTATTCCGTCAATATTCACTAATGTCGCATCAAGCATTTATAAGTTAGATATAAAATATTCTCGACTGAGTATTTAGCAGTTAAATTTAATTCCTTATAGCAACTTGTTTAGTAAGCTAAAGATATAATTTATTATGTATTTCCACTGTAACTCGTCACTAGAAAAATAATACGAACTATAAATTAAGCACTCTGTTCAAAAGAAACTAGTTAGAATGAAATGAGCGATTTAACGCTTAATCACTGCACAAAATACTAGAATATAGTATATAATATTTTACTTCAGACACAGAAGTACTAAGAACTTAAACCCCTTCGACCAAACTAAAGGCCATCTCTATTAACAGAGATTATTTAGAAATCGAACTCTGCTCTATGTCCAGCGAAACGAATTTTTCGCACATTCACGTCTACCTGCGCGACTGACATCTGTGTAATAGAATCACTATTGCGATTTCCCGTTTTGAGAAAAGAAACAGGTAAAGTTAAGGAATAGTATGCAAAATATATTTCGCAAACGAATGGATGCAAAATATACAGGAAAAAAGAATCAAGAGAGATAACAAAATCAAAGAATTCGGGTGAAAGAGTAGGAAGACGCTATAGGCAATTTAATGATCAAAACCTACCTGACAGTCGTTTTCTCTCTCTCTCTCTCTCTCTCTCTCTCTCTCTCTCTCTCTCTCTCTCTCATTCTTTAATTAAATATGTTTATCTGTTTATATGTCTGTCTGGCCTATTTAATGTATACACCGAAAAAAAAAAATAATATATTTCAAACAGATACAGGAAATACCAGGACTGAACATCAGTGGAAGGTCAATAAACAACCTTAGATATGCAGATGATACCGTGATGTTAGCTGAAAGCGAACAGGAGTTACAAGAACTAGTGAAGCAAGTGAACAGTATAAGTCATGATTATGGACTCGACATTAATATTGAGAAAACAAAAACTATGATAATTAGCAAAACAGACGATAAACCCACATTAAAGATAAGCGTAAATGGGGAAATCCTGGAACAAGTCAAGAGCTACGTATATCTCGGTCATATAATAACAGAAGATGGCAGATGTGAAACAGAAATCAAGAAGAGAATAGGAATGGCCAAAGCTACATTCAACAACATGAAACATATACTGACATCCAAACAGTTATCTCACAAATTAAAACTGAGAATCATAAAGTGTTATATATATTCTGCATTTCTGTATGGTGCAGAAACATGGACGATGAATAAGCAGTTGGAAGAAAGAATTGAGGCTCTTGAAATGTGGATATATAGAAGAATGGGGCGTATCTCATGGAAAGAGATGAAAACAAATAAGGAGGTCCTAGAAAATCTAGGTATGAAAAGAGAACTAATGAGGGAGGTCAAAGTTCGGCAGCTAAAATACTTTGCAGAAGACCATAACAGAAGGGAGAGTTGAAGGCAAACGTGCAAGGGGAAGACAGCGCTATAAGTGGGAAGACAACATCAAGAGATGGACAGGAAAGAGTCTATCAGAGTGCACCATCAAGACAAGAGACAGAAGACGTTGGAGATCCATTACAGCCAACCTTCGTTGTGGAGATGGGAACTGATGATGATGATGATGTCTGTCTGTCTGTCTAACTATCTGTCAGTCTGTCTCTCTGTCTGTCTATCCATCCATCCATTCTACCACCCCAAGCTGTTCAGTATTAAACTGCCTATCGAAGATTTCCCAATAGTAAAGAATGAAATGAATGGCTCGTATTCACATTAAACGGAAACCCTCCAAAATACCGTATTTTCACATGTGTGACCTACATTACGAAAATGAACCTCCATCTTGCTCAATTGCAACCAAGTACATTTTATTGCCTTTGGCATGTAATACTTTCGTCTGCTTCATAGCAGCATGGTAGATTACTAAATTACAACACCTTAATAACGAAAATGCAGTTACTAGAACGGAAACAAGTACCCGGATATTAAATTCTTTCTTTATTGAGGGAAAAATATAAGAACAAAATAAAATAAAATGTAACAAAGTGCAAATTCTGCAAGTGTCTGAAAATAATTGTCAAAAAAAAAAAAAATATTGTAACCAAATAATGACCCTTGTAATGCCTGGAGCTTCTTGGGAGACAACGAGAAATTAGACTATTGTTACATGAGGCGTGTCGTAATTGGCGTCTATTATTAGATTGTGCATGGGACCGGAAACTCATCATGTCAAAACAACATTCTTCAGAAAGCAATGTTGGAAGAGCATATACATTCTGTAATGTCGGCAGTGCTGACTTCATGCTCAATAAGGAACGTAATGGAAGAAGAAGAATGAAGAGAGACCTGCTAATAACTGTCTTAGGCGTGATTGATCTGCACCAAGGCATTGAAATTCAGTCAATGTTTGAGATCTCTTTCCCCCGTCTGTTATGTATTTTCCTGCTCTACTAAATATTTCTTGTAAGATCTTAAGCCTTATAGAGTTAGGGACATTTATGGAAATGATTGGGCCCTTTATTGTGTACACACATTGATGTGTCTACAAGAGCAGCTAGATCTTGACTGCTTTTATTCGTGTACACTTTACAGAAATCAGAAGTGATTACTGTAATTTGGCGCCTACTTCTCACAGTTCATGAAAAGGTACAGGTAGTTTCATAGTAGGTACTGACGTAGTTGTGTGAAGTGTTCTAGGCTGCAGGATAGTAGTTCTCAACTTTATGAGTTGGGGTGACTGGGTACTTTCCTCGGTCCCTTTAATAAATCTCTAACTCAAGATACCTATATACGGCTGGGTAAACTATGACTTGACGCAACTTAGGTTCCATCTCGGTAACTTTGCCTAAAGAAGCAAGCGCGCTAACTCTACTGCATCTCGACACACCTTCAGTTAATACTCCTGTTTAACAATACATCAACATCATCACTTTTCATACAAAGTGTCGCGTGTAAATTTGTTATTATTAAGAGCTACAGTAAATAGTTCCTGTAGATACACATACTGAGGAGTTAGTACTTAGCATTGCCCTGCTCAGTAGGCTAGGAGCATGGGTCGAATCTTCTGGAAAGGTGAAGGGGGACGTCGTCCATCTGACCGGTGAAAAGAGCCTGAACGATCCATCACAGGCAGCTTGTGCACAGGTTGATCAAGTACACATTTCCGTGGGATCTCCAACCGGCACAGATACAATTCTGGTGAATGCTGATCTGTTGATCCTTCCAGAACGGCTATGTTCACACACAAATAATGGTTCAACGCATTCTGGGTTGGATGAATTTTACTTCCGGATAGGTCCTGGTTGCATCTTACTCTGTTGTCTCTGGACATGGAGACTGACGACAAGCCTGACCTAGTATATCACGAGTTCGATGGTACGCATAATAATTCCCTGCAACAAATGGTGGCATGAAGGAGAAAAGTTCTTGACACCAACAGAGAACCACCTACTGTGAACTGCGACAATCTGAACGTGACTCATCGTTCTGCACAGGGCATCATTATAGTGCGTTTCAAAAAGGTCGGTTGACGATTGACTTCAAATATCTCCATATTCCTTGCACTGATAAACATGATTTTTTGCATGTAGTCTTATATTTTCAATGTCCCAAAGGTTTTATAAAATTAAATGTTGTAGGTAGTGTGCTTTTCTTGCAACGGCTAATTTCTTTGATCTTTTTTAACGAAGTAATTATTTTGTCCTGGAAGGAAGTTGCGTATTTTCGGCATAGGCGTCTATACAATTCGAATGTTAGAGGGGTTTGTTAACTGATTACGACGTGAGGTCCTTTTTTTATTTCTTCGAAATATTTGAGAGAGAAATAACGCCTATTCGTTGTAAATGTTCCTTTTTATACTAAAAAGTGAATGGATGCATGAAGAGGTGAAAGTACTGTGTATGTTAAAAATAGTAGTGAAATCGCGGAGATAAAAGGAAATGAATTGGTTTACATATACACATAGATGGAGGAGAAAACATATAAAACATATAAGGTATTTACACACTTATTCCGAGTCAGACGAGTCTAACATATTGATGACTATTCTCGGCTGAACGAACGACAGTCCATCTTTTTTCCTATAGTCATTTTCCTCTTTTAAGATATGATCTTCACATTTACACCAATAATCTTTGTCTATCTGCGAGAAGGCGGCATATGTTAGTTCTTTCATATTGCATAATTTGAAAGTTTTATTTTCAGCTGCCACCTGTCCTTTAACTTTTGCCCAAACGAGTTCAATTGGGTTTAAATGTGAATGATAAGGTGGCAGTCTCAAACACGTATGACCATGAAGTTGAATCAACTTGTCTATATGGAATATCTTGGTCTTTTGTGATTTCTTAACAAGGGACAGTAATTCAGGTTTCAGAAACCCCTCGTTAAATGGAATGTCTTCTGTTTTGAGCCAAATCTTTATAGCATCTTTTGTACTCGAAGATGTCGGGATTTTGTCTTCTTCTGCCACAGCGTTGTAGTATGATGCGTTGTCCATTATCAGACAGGATGGTCTGTCTAGGGACGGAAGAAGAGTATTTTCAATCCACTCTTTAAATATGTTACCGTTCATCTCGGTATGATAGTCCCGGTTGTCCGTATAATTGGAAGTGAAAATAAGTTCAGCATTTTTTACTAGCCCATTATGTCTGCTTGATAAGGGTGGATTTGGTGATGCTTACTGGCCACTATGAACGTTGCAGTAGTATGTCCAAATCGTTGCTAAAATGTAGCCAAATGTATGGTACCACCTGTTACCTTATACTTATTGAAGGCTATTGGGTAACGAGTATATTAATGTGCTGCACTGGTCTTGTAAGATATTTTGATATAATAGACAACAGTCTCAACAGTAACGTACGGAATGGCCAACTTGAATGATCTTGATCAACAGCTTGTTGTACGTTTTATCACATTTAATATGTCACAATACAACATAAGTGTACTTCACTTCTTTTGAGAGCATATGATGATATGACGTTACACTAGTAATACAAATGTGATCAGTAGCAGCCATAAGCAATAATGTCGTTGTGCCGGTTTAAAGTCAGAATGTCTATGTATCGTCTACAACGCCTTCATGCTTTACCAATCCGTATTGATTCAAATCACTTACTGTCCATCTCCTTAAGCCACACATAATCAGGCACACATTCTTAATGAATTGAGTCAATTATCCTGACTCTGAAATATTTTATAACAATAAACACTGGTCTGTCGCTCTCACATAAAAATCCATACACTTCGAAAAACACCAGCCAGACACAACTGTCCTAACGATCACCTTCGTTCCCCCCGCAGAAGACCCGGTCCACGTCATACACTAAATACCTGTGTCACACACATACCACAACTCGCACGCTTTTACAATCGGAGCGTATTTGCGTTCTGCTCCACTGCGCACAGCGATGAATTACCAGCCTGTGAGCAAAGTGATAGGTAACACTTTTATCCCGCCCCCCAGCGAAAACTGAAAGTTTTCCATATAGGAAGTCATTTTTAGAAAATGCGAGAAGTTACCGTCCAGTCTATGTCATACTTGAGCAACAGTCTATGGAATGTAGTCAGCATCATGGAAAAATGAGAAAAATCAATGAAAATGTGAAGAAATATGATAGTGAAATTGTGAAGTTTTGGAAAATGAAATATCTGAATGCATTTAATTAAAAGATGAATGAAATGAAAGATCTAACTAATTAAATAGTATTTAGTAAGTATAATAATTACGTTAATGTAAATGTCCACATGATCGTGTGTGTGCTGTCTGTAGCATTGTGTAAAACTAATTAACTATAGTTACTGAGTGTCTTCAATGATAGGTTCTTCTTTCATTAGTGTGAAAGCTTACTATTTGCAATTTTAGCACTTTAGAGTCACATAACTGGTTTAAGTAATAACCAAAAAAAAAAAAAAAATGTTCAAATGGCGAAGTTCTCCATAGGCGTAACGAATCGATTGTTTCTTGTGTGAGATTTTTTTTTCATATGTTGCCTCTTGAGTGTCACAGTCTCTGAGCCCCAATATTTGAAGTTCGTTTGCTGGAATAGGACATATGATCTTTTTAAAGTTCTGCATCCCAGTCATTTTGTGAAGGATTGCCATTAAGATATGACAAAGAGCCTTATACTGTTTACTTGAGATACTGTTTGATTTGGTTCCTTTACCGCATACGTCATGACTGTCCGGAAATCAGATCTTATGTACTGTTCATGGAACTTGATGTAGTGTGAAACGATTTGAATGTATCCACACAAAACGTCTCTTATCTTGTCTTCAAATGACTTAAGTTGTTTCTCTTGATAACGATGGTAATATGTATCTGGTTATGGATATTGTCAAGATAGCGTTTTTAAGTTATCGAGGTATCTGTAGACTATCAGCAGTGTACCTTTGTCAATGGGTCGCAGCAATGTCATATCCTTGAGAATCGGGCAGGTCTGTCTGTGTACATCTCGACAGAACATCTGCAAGCACATTGGACTTGCCCTCAATAGGTCGAATGATATAGTCATATATTTGCAAATTAATTGCATAACGTGCGACTCGTGCGTTTTTCATGTTGGATTTTTGAAGGAACGACAGGGCCTTCTGGTCTGTCTCAATGATGAAACGAGAACCAAGAAGGAAACGCTGAAGCTTTGTGACAGCCCATATGATCGCGAGAAGCTCGCGCTCAATAATTGGATATCTGGTTTCTGTCTTTGTGAGCTTCCTCGACACATACATCACTGGATGAAGCATTCCATCTACTTCTTGCATCAAGGAGCCACCAATACCGTACATCGAAGCGTCTGTCCTGAGAATAAATGGGAGATGAGGATCAGGGAGTTTTAAAATTGGTGCACATGAAAAGTAATGCTTTAAATGGACTAGAGCTATGTTGCAGGCCTCCGTCCAGACAATTCTATTAGGGGAGCCTTTCGTAGTTAACTCAGACAGGACTGACGTAACTGAAGATAAATGAGGCATAAATTTATTATAGAACTGTATAAGGCCGAGAAGACTCCGCACCTGCTTCTTAGTCTTAGGAATTGATAGGTTAAGAATCTTCGAGATAGTTTTATCCTCAGTTTTCAGAAATCCATGGCCCACTCTGTGACCTAAGAAAGAAATTTCTTTGAAACCTATTTGAACTTTCGAAGGATTCGCTGTCAGATTATTAGAGCGAAGAATTTCGAGAAGAGATTTCAATCCAGAAACATGTTCGTCCCAAGAGTTGTGGAACAAACAAATGTCATCTATATAGGAGATGATATCAGACCTATGAGAAAATAGTTTCCTCATCATCCGAACGAAAGTCGCTGGTGCGTTTACCAAGCCAAAGCACATGAAATTATACTGAAAGAGACCCTTAGGGGTAGCAAAAGCAGTGAAAGGTTTTGCGTTTTCCGTGAGAGGTATTTGCCAATAACCCTTGGCTAAGTCAAATTTGCTAAAGTAGGTTGCTTTAGAAAGTTTTGACAGTAATTCGTCGAGAACTGGCATTGGCTCTGCGTCAGACTCGGTTATGGAATTGAGTTTACGAAAATCCATGCATAATCTGATATTATTATCCTTCTTCTTGACTATAACCATTGGGAAAGAATAAGCAGACTCTGATGGTGCAATAATGTTAAGCTGTAACATTTGACCTAATTCTTTTTCAACCTGATCCTGAAAGTGGATAGGGATAGGGTAAGGCTTTAATTTAATAGGTTTGTGATCTGTGAGTCTAATATCGTGAGTGATTATAGACGTTCGGCCTGGAATATTAGACAGAACTTGCTGATATGATTCTAGAATAGAAAGAATTTGAGATTGTTGTTCGTTGGATAGATCCGGACAAATAGATACATTTACCCATGATTCTGTCGGATAAAGAGACATGACAGGAAGTTGCAAAGGTACATCATGAAAAGAAGTGGGTTCTTCTTGAATCACTGACAATGAAGAGTAAGATGAAGGATGATCAGTGATTACTTCATTAACAGCATCTAAGATAGGTTTGAGATATTCAGGTCTATCATGGAATTGTTTGAGCATGTTGATGTGAAAGGTTTTATTCTTGCCTTTCACGTCAAGAATGTAATCAACATCTGTCAATTTTGAAATAATTTCATATGGACCACTCCACGAAATGAGAAGGCTATTCTCTCTCGTTGGTAGCAGGACGTAAGCTTTGTCTCCAGGAAGTAATTTCCTTAACTTTTTCCAACGGTTTTGAAGAGATCTAGCTTTTTCTTTTGCCTTTTCAGATGAATCAGTCGCTATTTTCCAAGCGTCTATAAGTGTCTTTCGTAGATTCACCACATACTCATAGGATGACTGGCATTCCTGAGTCATCTCCGAACCTGTATGTACGTGTTTGATTATCGACATGGGTCCTCGTGGTGGAGCACCATACATGAGCTCAAAAGGCGAGAACCCAGTGTGTTCGTTTGGGACTTCCCGATAAGCGAACAGCACTGCTGGGAGCACTCTATCCCAGTCTTGTGGATACGTCGTGGTAACTTTCCCCAGTATTTGTTTCAGCGTTTTATTTAAACGTTCTATCATGCCATTTGACATAGGATGATAAACAGAGCTAAGAGATCTATCAATATTGCATAGTTTCATGACATGCGACATGACATCTGACACAAACTGTGTTCCCCTATCTGATAAAATATTGTCAGGGAACCCCACTCTCGTAAAAATGAGGAATAGTGCATCAGCTACATCGGTGGTAGCAATGTGTTTAAGAGGTATTGCCTCCGGCCACCTGGTGCACATATCAATACAGGTGAGGACATATCTATGACCTCTGGCTGACGGAACTGACAGTGGACCTATTAAGTCTATGGCCATTTTTTCGAATGGTCGCACCGAAATATCCGCAGCCTGAATAGGTGCATTATGGTAAGCACCCTTTGTAGCCACTTGTTGGCATGTCTTGCACGAACGACAAAATAATTTGACATCCCTGACTACTCCAGGCCAATAAAAATGCTGTAAGACTCTATATTTCGTCCTAGCAAAGCCCATGTGGCCTGCACAGTTTGTATCATGCGCATGTCTGAGAATGTAAGGTCGAATATTGGTTGGTACCATAATTTGCTGCTGTACCGATGTAGCATCTCTAGCATTACGAATTAATATGTCATTTTTAATTGTATACCAAGGTTGTGACCTTTCCGAGCAACCGACATCATCTGATTTTATCAATTTGAAATATCTTTTTAAAGAATTGTCATTATTTTGCATATCAATAAATGATGTCTTCGTTAACATCGGTATAAGATGTTGATCTTCCTCCTTGTCATGACTGTTAGTCATTTCTTCTTCCTCTTGAGCCTGTGCCTGTGCTCTTGTAACGACCATATTAGCGAGTAGTATATGCTGACGTTCCCAGATTTCTATATCTTGGAGTGAACACGCTTTTATACCCACAATATTGCCCATGATTATGTCAGCAATTGGTTCCTGTAATAAACAAGCTTTCACTTGACCTGAGAAAAATGGAGTATCAATGTGCACAATGGCCACAGGATAGAATTCCACCGTGCCTCCAAATAGGACACATTTTACATTCTCCCCGGTGCAGCAAGATGGGTCTACCAACGATTTGCGTACTCCAACAGTTGTGCAACCTGTATCACGCAAGACTGAAACTATGTGATTATTTAAAAAACCCCTGTGAAACATTAGCGAGCCTTTCCCATCATGCGAGGCTAATGCAGGTAACAACGCGGGCACAGGATGACCGCAGGAAAGTCTGGAGACCACATCTGGCTGAAACAGAGTGCTGCATTCTGAACAATTTGATGGATTAAATAAATCAGCTGCACACGCATTTGCAATATTTGTGTTTTCCCCATTGGGATTAACTGCTCCTGTGTTACTACTCGTATTATGATTCCAGTTCGAGTTTTTTCGATCCATGCTCCGAGAGCGATTAAAGTTGTTATTACCCCGGTAATAATTCCGACTCTCTCTACCATTCTGAGGATTATTAGAATGTTGAGGACACGTACAACCTGGGCAGTGTTGAGATGGAGGAGAGTTTTGGTTGTTCTTTGTATAATAGGATCTGTCTCCTCTGTTCATGTAGGTATTATCAGATCTACGCCATCCTCTGTTAGATTGAAAGTAACCCTGTGATGGTCTATTTCCATCAAAATATCGTTGGGAGTTTCTCTGATATTGATAAGGTTGATTGCCAAAATTGTACCGTCCTCGGAAAGATCCACTATTTCGGTCATTATTCCTGCCAAAATTTCTATCCATACTTTGCGATCGAGCTCTAGGGTTGTTTATCTGCACTGAATGAGCTGATGCAACAGGTAATGCCTCTTTAATAGTAGAGTTGTTCACACTCTTCCCTGGGTGTGCCGTCATAAACTGGCGCCCTAACAACTCAAGGGATTGTAACGATTCTGGCTTCCGTTCATGTAAATAGGCCAAAAAATCAGGGCTAATGGAAGAAAGTACTTTGTCTCTCAAAATAAGGTCCATCAAGTCCTCATATGTATGTTTGATTTTAGCCAACTCAATCCAACGATTGAAGCATAACTTTATAGTTGAAATAAACTCACTGAAGTCCTTGTTGCTTTCGGGTGTGAGTTTTTTAAATCTTAGCCTGTATCCATTCTCGTCTAATTGATACTTTCTTAAAAGTAATGTTTTAGCTGCCTCATAAGATTTTATGTTTTCCTCATCCATTGTTGACACAGCTGTCAACGCTTCACCTGTCAGTAATGACATTAAATGTATCACCCATGATGATTTTTCCAGTTTGTATTCCTCACACACTGTCTGGAATCTGTTTAGGAAGCACGAAATGTCGTCTATATTTTGATTAAATTTAGGTAAGTGAAGTTTAAATGATGAAGCATGTTCTCTCTTGACCGAACCTGCCCCTTCTTGATTACTCTGTTTATTACTAGCTTCCAATTTGAGTCTCTCCAACTCTACAGAAGCCATTTTTTCTTCATGCAGAAATTGGGCTTTCTTAGCCTCTAAATCTATCTCATCTTGTCTTTTCTTTTCTGCCATTTCATCTTGTCTTTTCTTTTCTTCAAATTCTTCTTGTCTTTTCTTTTCTGCTATTTCATCTTGTCTTTTCTTTTCTTCAAATTCTTCTTGTCTTTTCTTTTCTGCTATTTTTTCTAACTGAATTCGTTCATCTTTTTCGATCTCTCTCATTCTTTCTTGCTCTCTCATCCCTCTCCAGTTTCTTTTCTTCTCTTTCCAGTTGCTCCATGGCAAACTCTTTAAGCTCCTGGCCTTGCATTCCCATCTCTTTACCTAGCTGGATAAAATGCTCCAGACTAGACATTATGTAAGTTTAAGTATATATATATATATATATATATAAGTTACTTAGTCTGAATATGAATATGGGTACTGATGAGCGATAAACAGCACCATGCCAATTCGTTAAAATTCAGTACTCTGCAAATGTGACTTAGCAAGTAATCAATGCAAACAAAAAAATTAGTGTCGTACACTATAAGACAGAACACGTAGTACAATAGTGTAGCAACAGAAGAAAATACTAAGGTGTAGAAAAAAAGGATAATGTTTGAAATATATGCTTACACTATAAGGTTAGACTAGACAAGACGAATTTACAACAAAAATCCATATATCAACATAATGATAGCTAGAGAAGACCAACAATAAACGTACAAAAATGCAGAAAAACTGAATTAAAAAAAAACAACTGACAAATACAAACAACAGTGAAAAAACAGGACAGCACGTCTATAACATAAAGTAAATATAGTATATTCACAAAGAGCGCTTTCCACACAGCATTTTGAGCCGGGCCTCTTTGAGAAAATATTACATAAATTTCTCTACTGACACCCTTGATTGCAGACCCGTCCGAAGATGAGATGTAATTCTGCTTATCAAGGTCCCACAAACCCCCAACAAACATAAAACAGATAAACAAAAAGGCTCTACTATAGAATTGTGTAAGACTAAGGCTACAACAAACTAGTCCACTTATCTTTTTATGATCCTTCCTCCGAAGTATAAATGCACGTGACAGTATTGTTGCCTCCAACATATGCAATAGGTAGAGCGAAATTTCATTGATGCAGATTGCTCCCACATGTAGAACTATCCATCTTGTTTCACTGGTTGAATGACTGTGCTTTGTCTTGACTGCAGAAATGTTGTTTGATTACTTTAATTTTTCCTGACGAATCCAACCTGGAACTGCGTAGAGTGATGATAACTTTCGTCTCAAAAATGTTGATGAAGAAAATACGAACTTCTATTGGTAAAGTTCAGCAAATATTATGATTGAAGTGTGCTGTTTACTCTTTAAGTTTCTTCTTGCCGGCCCTAGTTTGAAGAAAACCGGTTGGCATAGGTTGCGCAGAAATTTCTATTGCTTTCCGATACTGTAAAATTCGTCGATGTGGCTAGGGACAGTAGTATCATTTGATAAAATCTTGTGGGTAGAACGAAATCCCGTGTATACTGGCCACCACTTTATACTGTTACCTTATACTTATTGAAGGCTATTGGGTAACGAGTATATTAATGTGCTGCACTGGTCTTGTAAGATATTTTGATATAATAGACAACAGTCTCAACAGTAACGTACGGAATGGCCAACTTGAATGATCTTGATCAACAGCTTGTTGTACGTTTTATCACATTTAATATGTCACAATACAACATAAGTGTACTTCACTTCTTTTGAGAGCATATGATGATATGACGTTACACTAGTAATACAAATGTGATCAGTAGCAGCCATAAGCAATAATGTCGTTGTGCCGGTTTAAAGTCAGATTGTCTATGTATCATCTACAACGCCTTCATGCTTTACAAATCCGTATTGATTCAAATCACTTACTGTCCATCTCCTTAAGCCACACATAATCAGGCACACATTCTTAATGAATTGAGTCAATTATCCTGACTCTGAAATATTTTATAACAATAAACACTGGTCTGTCGCTCTCACATAAAAATCCATACACTTCGAAAAACACCAGCCAGACACAACTGTCCTAACGATCACCTTCGTTCCCCCCGCAGAAGACCCGGTCCACGTCATACACTAAATACCTGTGTCACACACATACCACAACTCGCACGCTTTTACAATCGGAGCGTATTTGCGTTCTGCTCCACTGCGCACAGCGATGAATTACCAGCCTGTGAGCAAAGTGATAGGTAACACCACCCCTATCGACACCAGGTATATAATAGACTGAAGTGCAAGGTGTCTTGACTGGTTTGTTGTTGTTGTTGTGGGTGTAGATGGGATGAAACTTCACAGATCTACAAAAACATGAGGTATGACGTGGAAGTCATAAAAGTGCGAAACTGCTGCGGACGTTTCCATCATTTATTTGGACGCCACAAGCACAGATACGTTACATAAATCATAGACATCAATAGTTCAATGTATTCAGCATTCTAAAGTTTCTTCATGAATCTGCATCAAAATCCTGCAACTGTGTCAGCTGCATATCATCAATGTTCATTAAATAATAATCAATACTCCTCTGATGCTGGCAGATCAGATGTACAAGATAAGTCTATTATTGTCCGCACGAGAATAGCATTTCAGGAGTACAAGTCAAGCTGACCTTTATAGCATACCTAAGTCTAACCCTCGACATAGGTGCAATCGCTGGCATAGCGAAAATCCTAGAACATAATAATTGTTCCCTGGGCCTAGAGCGACCCGTGTATATATATATATATATATATATATATATATATATATATATATATATATATATATATATATATATATATATATATATATATATATATATATATATATATATATATATATATATATATATATATCAGGTATAAAGATACCGGTGGTGAAATTTCCTAGTAAAAGGACCTCTCCATTCTGTAACACACAAGCGAGCAGAGATCGACAAAATGTCTAACATCTAGGTAGATCATAGAGTTCAATAGAGGAGGTATTACCTTTCTTCAGAATCAACACCACAAAACATACGCCTCCAGGCGGTTTTGAATCATATAGGGAAAGCCTCGTTAGCTAACTAACTCACAGGAGGACTTTAGAATTCCCTAACAAAATCACCGACGCAGCAGCGTCCTTTCTCTGCTCAGTACATCTCGTTGAATCCCTGGGCGGAAGACGATTCTAACTTTCTTAAAGTTTAGACATGCGCAGAACGCATACATCTGACTAACACTCACAACGAAACGATGAAGGAACCATTTCAACAAAGCTATGTTCAGAAATCACGCCTTATATGGACATGGGAATAAAACTCAACCCTAGTTTCAATCATTCCAAGAAATTGTTGACTGATACTACCGTATAAGGAGACATCGTTCGAATAAATGAATCAGCGAGTCAAGACACAAGATAAGATAACCAACGAGTCAACCAACAAGAGAAGTTAACCCCCATAGTACAATGTACCCATAGTTTAAACAAAGGTTATCTGCCTTAGATCACAAAAAATTTAAAGTGTACAATTCATATAGATTAATTACACACAGTCTAAGGAAAAAATTCTGTGCGCAACACTGCTGCTTGCATGTTCCATTATCAGACGTTGTCCTTTTCCACTGGGTACACATCTTTTAATCGTTCCATCTGATAACTGCAATTCCTTTTCCCTTGTGTGGTGAGCATTGATCCAAGTTTCATCCACATACACAATATCATAATCTTTATTACGCATTTCCCGTACTTCACGTAAATATTTAATTCTCATAGATACTAAGTGCGGCTTCTCGCAGATGACGTTTCTTCCACTAGCGCACTTCCTAAACGTAAAGCCAATGCTTCTAACAGTTCTCCATAATGTTGATTTCGACACATCAATGTCATTGTGTGTTCTCGGCCGAATTTTCAGTTTTCTTAGTGTCACAGTTTCTTTGGAATTAAACATTCTACAAATCTCTCTTCTAATCACACCCCTGTCAAAACTATCTACTACTTCCTTTCTTCCTTGCGTCCTGGTATTGATTGAACTGAGAATTCCATTAGATTTGAGTAATTGATAAAATGAGCGTTTACTTAAACCCAAAGCGTGAATAGTTCTCTTTTCAGGATTTGAGAGACTCCGATACAGTTTACCACGCTTAGCTTCTCTGCAGAAATATTTATACATCTTCACTGCCATTGTATGCAGTGTAAGGAACGTGACTTTCATACCCATTGTATTACAGACCTAGAATACCGCAAGATACGCCTATGCACGGTAATATACAATCAGTAGAACGGTAACTGAACACACCGGAAGGATCAATGTAAGGTGCAAAACAGTGCGGTAGTGAGCTGATACACCGGGAAAATCATTTGAAATGCGTTCAAGATGTTAAATCGAAATAGTTCACAAATATGAAGGGGTAAGCCCTCTCAATACATGGTTGGACTAGGAGGTGGTCGATTTTGTATACTTTAAATAAAGAAAATTTAAAACCATAAGTTTGTTAACGAGGAAAAAAATGTCCCCCTTGGGACATAGCGATCATTGGGTCATATGCAAAGTTGCAACAATTACGATCAAGTGGTTGCAGAGATATTGGATATTAAACAGCAACAAACATTGTGAAACGCACTATAGTGAAAATTGCGTCATTGCTTGTCTGCTATCTAGCATTTCTACGAGGTACTTTCTGTATTCGACTCAATTCAAATCGCGAAGATTAACTCTTTCAGTGCATGATTTCGTGATCTCCCTTCCCCATCAAATCTTTGTCATTGCAGACTTGAAAGCGTGGTCATGTACGAATAGGTAAAGGTTTTCTTTAGTCATGTACAGTACAGTGACCTCCCCTTGTGATGTTTGTCGTGGTCATGTACTTCTTCTTCTTCCTCGTTCGCCCTGAAAAGGACGGTGGTTGCGTTGTGTCTGTTTACGCCTAAGCTGTGATATCTGCACCTTTCGGTCGACACATCCGACTTCAGCACCGCATTTTTTAGGGACCGGGTTTGCCTTCCCATTGCGATCCGCACTCGCTCAGCCAGACTGCACTGCTGCAGACTGTTTCCAGGACCACCACGTGGAGGTGGAGTGCGGTCTTGACCAGCTCTGGTTCGTTGGTCCTGATGCAAGCAGTATAGCTATGGGTCATGTACGAATAGTTAAAGGCTCTTTTAGTCATATACCGTAAAGTGACCTCCCCTTGTGATGTTTGTCGTGGTCATGTACGAATAGGTAAAGGTACTCTTTAGTCATGCACAGTATAGTGACCTCCCCTTGTGATTGTTGTCGTGGTCATGTACGAATAGGTAAAGGTTCTCTTTAGTTATGTACAGTATAGTGACCTCCCCTTGTGATGTTTGTCGTGGTCATGTACGAATAGGTAAATGTACTCTTTAGTCATGCACAGTATAGTGACCTCCCTTTGTGATGTTTGTCGTGGTCATGTACGAATAGGTAGAGGTACTCTTTAGTCATGCACAGTATAGTGACCTCCCCTTGTGATGTTTGTCGTGGTCATGTACGAATAGGTGAAGGTTCTCTTTAGTCATGTACAGTATAGTGACCTCCCCTTGTGATGTTTGTCGTGGTCATGTACGAATAGGTGAAGGTTCTCTTTAGTCATGCACAGTATAGTGACCTCCCTTTGTGATGTTTGTCGTGGTCATGTACGAATAGGTAGAGGTACTCTTTAGTCATGTACAGTATAGTGACCTCTCCTTGTGATGTTTGTCGTGGTCATGTACGAATAGTAAAGGTTCTCTTTCAAGTCTAAGAGGATGTCACTAAAATGCACCTGTCTAAAAAGAACCTTTACCGGCGGACTGTTATTTCCCTTTTTTTTGCATTTCTGGCATATGCAGCCAGTTAGAATAGGGTAAGATAAAGATAGTCCCATACCAGATACTGCCGTAGAGTAGTGACGTGTTAGAAACTTCACCATACTATGTCCAGCATCGAGGGGTGAGGTGACCAGTTCCCTTCCTAGCTGCCTTTTCCTTCCCTAACTCAAAGTCAGATACCCATTTACAGCTGGGTAGACTGGAGCGTGTCGGTGCCGTGATTCGAACCTGGTACTTTTGCCGCGAGAGACCAGCGCACTAACCATTTTGTTAATCGGACGCTCTAGGATAGGGTGCGAAAATATTAATGATACTGTAAAGAGGTGAGGAACCTCTGAAAGGTTAGAACGCTCTCGGTTAATAATATGGTTTTTGTTGTCGTTGTTTGTGAAGTAAGATCGCTTTCTAAATATCATTGTTAGAACGCGCTCTGTATTCTCATTATCTGATAGTTTATGTCTTTGTATCGCTTTACAACCCCTCATTACCTGATAATTTATGTCCTTGTTTATGTCTTAAATGTAACTTCCGTTCTTGAGCATAAAGTTATCGTAAAAGGTAAAAGTAGTCTCATATCAGACATTGCCGAGTGAAGTGAAGTGTTAGAGACTTCACTTTTCTAGGTCCAGCTTCGAGAGGTGGGTGACCTGTTCGTTTTCTCGCTGCTTTTGCCTTCCCAAATCAAGATCAGGCAGGTACTCATTTACAGCTGAGTAGACTGGAGCGTGACGCCACCGTGTTTCGAACCCGTTACCTTTGCCGTGAGAGGCCGGTGGTCTAACCACTCTGACAATGGGCGCTCTAAATTATAATACCATGTATAAATGTGGCCCTTTCACGTTTGTGGTACCTGATCACTTTCTGTGGAATTCTTCCTTATCGACTTACGTGAAGTTCTCATTACAAAGTGCAGGCATCTGAAATACTGCGATGTTTTTCCTTTCTGTCACACGTCTTATATATTTAGCACCTTATTTAGGTATTGCTTTTCACCAGTGAAGTCTTTAGTAAAATGCAAACGATTTGTACGTTGTGGGGAAAAACCAGAGTAAAACAAACTTAAAAAATGACTCATAAAAGTTTGATCTCCCAATAAGTGTAAAGAAAAACAGATGTGCTGAGTCTGGATGTGGATGTTGCATATATATATAGGTGGAGAAATATAGAAGATCTAACGCAGTTCAAAGAACTGTCAAACACAATTAAAAATAGTAATAAATATAGAAGCAAAATACCACCCAGTGAACTAAAAACACCAATCATAGACTACTCACTTACTGAAAAGATCAAACAAAACATAGAAGATAAGGAAGCCAAAATGATAAGTAGAAAATTCATAGATCAACTAACAAAACAAAGTCTGGCCTTCTACACAAATGGATCCAAGGGTGATAGTGGGCAACTAGGCGCAGGAGTCGTAATACCACAGTGGGGAATTAAAAAGAGCTACAGTGTAACTAAAGGGGCTTCGATTTTTACCGCAGAGATGGTAGCAATTCTAAAAAATTTAGAAATAATCGAAGATAACCCACCAGAAGCTGTTACGATATTTACAGACTCACTATCATCACTACAAGCACTAGAACACCCAGGTAAATGTAGCCGGCCAGACATAAAGGAAGAAATTCTAGCAATTAATATATCACTAGGGAACAGAGGATGTAGTGTGAGGCTAGTGTGGGTTCCAGCACACATAGGTATAGCTGGTAACGAGTTGGCAGATCAGAACGCCAAGAATGGAAGAATAAGTAAAAAACAATATAAGACTGGGAAGGTCGGAGATCAAGAGCCAAGTGAAGATAACTATAAACGAGGAATTGAAGACAACATGGAAGAACAGTAGAAAAGGCAGACACGCGTTGAAACTGATGAAAGAACCAACAAGGACGTGCCAGGTCAGAGAAGAATTAAAGATACCATCGAACAAAAAACTATGGCGTCTCCGTCTCGGTGCAGCATACTTTATGATAGAGAAACCACATTGCCAAGAATGTCAGGAAGAGAATGACATAGACCACTACCTAATGCACTGTAAAAAGTACGAACAACAAAGGCTTGAACTAAAAACTTACTATAGAAATCACAATATAGACATGACAGGTGATAAGGTTTTAAGTATAGATGCACCAGGAGAAGCCCAATCAATACTTAAAAGATATATACATAAAACAAAGGAAAACATATAAGGCTAGTACTTCAGAAAAAGCATTCAACCAAATAAAAATTAAGCAACAAGAACTAACAAATCTTTATAAAAAAAAAAACAAACAAACAAAAAACTTACCAACTACTCATAGGACAAGGAAAGACAACGAGGTTTAAAAAAAAAAAAAACAACATAAACTCAAAAAGAACAAATACTAATACAAATTAAAACCAAGTGTAAAGGACAACTGTTATCTATAAACAATACAAAAGAGAAAATAAAATGGACAAATACTAATATAAATTAAAATCAGCAACTGCAAAAGACAATAGTTATTTTAAATGAATACAAAATTAGTAAATTAAATAACACTAAATACCCCAATTATAACCAATTTTCAGGTTGAACAGGGTAGACCAAGATGGAACGAGAAAAGGCAATAACGGTCAGCTGTTAAGTGCCCGCTTTCCACCCATCACCTTTCAAAACAACAACAACACACTTCTATATGGCAGCAAGATATGAACAACCTATACTAAGCAAGAAAGAAAGGTCACTACCTTCCATCTACGGTGTCTACGCCACATCTTCGATATTTCGTAGAAAGACAAAGTGACAAATGTCGAGGTGTTGTCACGTCCTGGCCTTCGAAGCATGTGTACACTGCATAAACTGTGCAGAATGCATTGGCTTGGTCATGTCCGCCGCATGGAAGATGGTTGCAACTGTGCCACCGCAGCTGATGTTCAAAGATGTGTGCACGAGAGACACGACAGCACCAGTGGCATATTATCTATGTGTGCTGTGCGTGCTGCGCACACCTATGCCCGAAGGAAAATAAAAATTTAATTTATTATTCTATAAAATATTTCTCTTCTAATGTTCTGCTTTCGGACCGCACGCACCAGGATAACGGATTTTCCCGCATAGAATCTACGAGTATAATCTAGTTTCAGTTTCCCCAGACGATTTTTATAGTGCAGTTTTTTTATTGGTTGGTAGCAATCGCCTGAAGTTTCTCGGGTAATTCCGTCACAATGCGTGCGGCACGATTCGGATTCACGTCTGAACACTGGTTTGATTGGATCGGGGTCATGGACAGATACGTAAATACAATGCGAAAATGCGTGCGGTGGTCCTGCAGCTCTCGAGTTGTAAAAATCGGTTGTGTCCGTCCAGTGTTTTTTGTGATTAATTTTTGTTAGTTACCGGGAATGCAGATTATTACAGTGACAGTGAGTTTAAAGTTGTAAGTTAATTAGTATTTCGGAGATAGTTGACATATACCCATAATAACTATCGTTGCGTAATTGAATATAGTTGGTTTTTAAATTAAGAGGGGAAGAAGTTAAATAGTAGGCGTACATATTCATTTTAAATAGCAGCACGCCTAGCTCGCATTACCAGGATACGCCACTGGAGAGCACTGGACATAAATCCAGCAACCTGGAAGGATAAAGCTGCCGATCGCACCAGTAGTGATGCTCTCTATGGCGCCACTTCAGATTGGGCGAAAAGAAGCTCTCACAGCAAGCAGAAGAAAACGTGGAAAGGAACATCAGGAAAATAAGCAGCTGAGGACTGTCACCTCAGGGGCGCATTCCCATAGTCAGTTATGACTGAAAGGTTATTTTTATATTTAGGTAAATCCCGTTAAGGGTACGCGTTTCTGTATTACGAAACCCATTTCGTTTTTTTTTCCTTGTTCTCTTAGACACATCTTTTGTGTGTATTTGATGGATGTGTATTTTACTCTATGTACGTGATAAGACAGCTCCAAACCTCCGAAATGACGTATCTTTGGAAGGTGGTTGGAGTAACAAGAAAAAACATGGTCCGTAACCAGACGCTACGGCAAAGCCTCAAAAACCTACATCTGCAGACCCCAGTTGAAAAGTCCCTATTACGATGGTTTGGCCATGTCTGGAGAATAGAGAAAGATCGGCTACCACGACAAATAAGGGAAACTAAGCTACAGGGATCGAGACCTCCAGGACGACCCATAGTTCGCTGGGAGGACAACATTAGACAATCTCTGAAGGACCGAGGACTACGTTGGAACCAGGTCAGGAATACCGTCGATATGATAGTATGGCACTCTCTCTAGCAAATTTCTACACCCCAGGGTTGAAGAGAAACGACAAAGTAAGTAAATCCCATTATGTGCATTGTGATCAGAAGCTATCATTATTACTTGCTGCACTGTTTCTTGGCTCGGTGGATTATTATACTTTATTCACTTTTACACGTTATCGTGTGAATCCAGGAAAGACTATGTTATATTATATAGTATAATAACTACTTCTAACTACTTTTAACTAATACTTACTAACTACTAATTAACTACTACTAAGTAACTATCAAATACTAGAAGCTACTATTAACTACTACTAAGTAACTACCAAATACTAGTAGCTACTATTAACTACTACTAAGTAACTACCAAATACTAGTAGCTACTATTAACTACTACTAAGTAACTACCAAATACTAGTAGCTACTATTAACTACTACTAAGTAACTACCAAATACTAGTAGCTACTATTAACTACTACTAAGTAACTACCAAATACTAGTAGCTACTATTAACTACTACTAAGTAACTACCAAATACTAGTAGCTACTATTAACTACCACTAAGTAACTACCAAATACTAGTAGCTACTATTAACTACTACTAAGTAACTACTAAATAATAGTAGCTACTATTAACTACTACTAACTACTACAAACTTCTCGGGGCGTCAATGGGCTTGTATTTGGTAAATTTTGTTGAGAGTAGCTTGGCAGTTCAGTACTTTATTCTATAACAAGTAAGCAATTAGAAAAAAGAATTGAGACTCACGACATATGTCTATATTGGCGAATGTGCCATTTTCAAAGAAACAGAGACAAAGAAAGAAACAGAAGCCCAGTTTAAAAATATGTGAATGAAAAGAGAAACATGGAAAGGATTAGATTTTTTGACAAATGAAGTGTTTTGTACCTGTAAAGATGTACAACACTGTTAAAAGGCCAGTTGTCAAGTAAGGCATGTGTTAAGTCCTTTTTACGCGTGGGAGTTAAGTGTGTGAGACTTCCACATGCCAGTCTAATTTTTATAAGACACACATGTGAGCGCACCTAAAATAAATCTTCATTTTTTATATATTATTGCGTACTTTTCTGCATTATCGATGAATGCGGATGACGCACTTTGTTGCGCTGATTTGTTGGTATACAAATCGTGCCCTTGAGGCTTTATGATATAGTAATCGTCCAAGACGGATGTACTTTGGCGTTCTTGCTCTAATGAAATGGGAAGACATTCAAGTTAATATATTTATAATTCTGAATTATAAGGAAACATATCCTTTGAAGTATCTTCTTCCAGATATATATATTTAGCCAGGATAATGGCTCGTTCCTTGATGTCTCCTACCTCAAGAGACTTATAGCCCTACGTGTTACGGCAGGACTCCCATTGTATCTGTAACGATCAATGGCTAGTGTGTCCCTCTGACACTAGTAGCGAGATTGTAAATTGAAGTAATATAAATTCTATTTGATTCGATGAAGTCTTCGAATCGGTCAATATGTTGACAATATTATTATAACGACCGGTGTTCTCAACCAGAGGTCATGTCAACATACATTTTAACTATGTTTGATGCTACTACACAATCGTAATATGAAATGCTCCTACCATGATGTTTATATATTGATGCAACTTCACCTACACATGATGTCACACCATGATCGCTGTTCCCGTCTGCAAATAATAAATATTGTCAATGTACTACATGGGTCCAGTCTGCTTAATCCAGTGTACATTGCTAACCGTTGGTCAAGTTGATGACCCATCTTTTCAGTGTCGTTGACCTCATCACCATTAACATACCTGTTTACGACCCACATCAAAATCTATTCGCGTTAGAAGAATCCTTAGCTGCTTGTCAGCAGTGACTACTAACATTACCCTGCTAGCCTCATTAATAACCCATAGAACGGAGGTTGTAACAGCAGGATACAAACGGACAAGATAAGGACAAAGCCGAAAATGCGGTGGGAACAACCAAAAACAGACAGGGACAGACACAAGTGACTAGAGTACACAACTGAGGCAAAATAGCAAGACTTTGTTGTTGCTGAATCGGCTATTGATTTTATTATATTGATCGCACCTACTTTATAACTGTTATATCAAAGGTAATAAACATTACAACTATTCTGGTTGTCTCTTTATCAATACTTACGATCATTACTGTTTTCGCTTTTGTTGTGTTAATTATCAAATTCGTTGATTTCCCTATACTGATACTATAATCTACATTCTCTAATTTTATTGTGCTACATCAAATTCGTCGATTTTCCTGTACTGATACTATAATCTACATTCTCTAATTTTATTGTGCTACATCAAATTCGTCGATTTCCCTGACTGATGCTCTAATCCATGCTCACTACTTTTGTTATTTCTTTGTTAATTTAAACTCACTATTCATTTTCCCATTTAGTAATATCACTATTTCGTCCCACGCTTTAAACCAGGGTTCCGCAATTTGTCGTGCCCGACCTACAGGTAGATCCCGACCTACAGGTAGATGTCACCTGTTGTCACAGGATGGATTGGGGCTACCTCTTCTCGTTCTCTTTTCCACTACGGCAGTAATCAGTGACATTTATTGTACTGACTTAATTGCATGCTTTTCAGTGGTCGGCACCTTTTTCTTTCTCTGATATGTTGCAGATATTTTGTATTTTTAAACATTCGTACACTCCTCTCAGTGGTAGTCGTCTTGTCTGTTTGGTTACCCGCTCATCCCTGCTGGGGAAGGAACAGATGAGATAATATTGGTCGACAACGATGTTGGTTAATCTCGGGTGTGGCCGACATCAGACTACAGATTTACACTAAAATAGCCCAGCGCATTTGTTTGATCGCTGATAAGGCCAGGGTGTGTTCTTCGACAAGATGGTAATACGCTGAAAGTTTGATAGCCACTACGGGGAGACACCTTATGGACAGACATGAATGACAAAATCGTTTCCTGTCCGACGTTCACGAACAGATTATTTTATGGGAAAGTAAGATGTTACATCTTACACACATTGCTGAGAGAGTGTACAGATGTGTCACTTTCATATATGGGAGAGGTGACCTTTTGCATCACGCACATTATTTCAGGCAGAAATAATTTTGAAATTACCCCATAAAACACGCATGTTTGAAATGACTGGCGCTCTCCTTAGCCTTGAAACAAACAAATGCGGGGGAAGACTTGCAATATAATCTGACAATTTTTGCAAGTCTAGTTTACTGTCTGCCATCAATGGTACCTACACCTTGTAGCGGTATGGCAGCTTGCGTACCCTGACAATCCCCAGAGCTATGCCAGCGGGAGTTTTACTCCTGGTAGGTTCAACCAAGCTGGACTGGTCTGTGTGGGTAGGGATAAGACAAAAGCTGGTACCCTGGTCCTCCAGGTTGGGGGTTTTAGCATAGGGCTGACACCCCTGTCTATGTAAAAAAAAAACAATGAAGTTACGGAAACAACAATAAATGAACAAACTTTGCTGCGGGATGGACATTCGGAGTCTGTGGCTCGTATGACTGTCAGTGGTGAAAGCCGAAAGGAAGCCACTGACATGAAAACGGATGTCCTGACAGCAAAACAGGATACAAGAATAGGATTTTGGAATGTCAGGACAATGAACGAGACAGGTAAACTAAGACAGGTCACGACAGAAATGAGAAACTATAGGTTACACATTCTAGGGATAAGAAAGAGCAGATGGACAGGGGCAGGAAAAGTTAAAACAGCAACAGGAGAAACAGTACTTTACTCTGGAAGAAAGGATGGACAGCACAATGAAGGCGTAGCCATTATTCTACAGAAAGGAATAGAAAGGACATTACTGAAATGGAAACCCATCAACAACAGACTGATAAGATTAAGAGGGAGATTCACCAACACTACAATAATACAATGCTACGCACCAACGAATGATAGCGATGAGGAGGTCAAGGATGAATTCTATCAACAACTGCAGAAAGAAATGGAAGACACACCTAGATATGATCTTGTTATAGTAATCCATCCATCTCAGCCCGTAACCCGTCATGGGTCGTAGGGGTGCCATGGTGGAAGCATCAGCAGACAGGGTCCTCCACTGCTCTCTATCCTCAGCAATGCGTACAAGTGTGGAAAAACCGTGTCCTGCCCATTCTTTGATGTTATCAGCCCAGGATTTTCTCTGCCTTCCTCTTCTTCGTTTACCTTCGACTGTTCCCTGAAGGATCGTTTTCGAAAGGGAGTCATGACGAGTTATATGCCCAAACCAGGCAAGCTTTCGACGTTTCACTGTTGACAAAAGTGGTTCTTGGTGACCTGCATAGGTGTTTATCTTCTCTCTAACATAGACATTTGTTTTGTGCTCTTTATAGCAAATGCGCAAAATTCTTCTATAACATTTATGCTCGAAAGCCTGAATCCTTCGCTCCGTATCTGCAGTGAGTGTCCAGCTCTCACACCCATACAAGAGAATAGATAATACAAGTGATTTGTATAATTTGATCTTCACAGGAAAACTGATGTTACTTTTCCAGATCACATTCAACCTTGTCATGGCAGCTGATGCCATCTCAAGTCTTGTCTTGATTTCTTTAATTGATCTTCCATCACTGCATATAGTGGACCCGAGATATTTAAAGGTGTTAACTTCTTCTAACGTTTGCCCATTTAACGTAATGTTGGTCGGAACATGTTTCTTATGGCTATTCACCAATATCTTGCTTTTTTCTATATTAATTTCCATCCCATACGTTCTTGTTACTTTCTCCAGTCTAGAGGTAAGGTCTTGAAGTTCTGATTCTGATCCAGCTATCAGATCAATATCATCAGCAAAACGTAGGTTGCACAGAGGTCGGCGTCCAATCGATATGGTTGATTTATAATCGTAGAGAGCCTCTTGCATAATATGTTCTAGATAAATATTAAAGAGCACTGGGGACAGGATACATCCCTGCCGAACTCCTACAGTTGTTTTGAAAAATTCTCCAATGTCGTTGCTTGCAAAAACAGCACTGCTTGCGTCCTTGTATAGTGCTTCAATGATATCTATGATGTTGGTATCAAAATTGAATTTTTTCATTACTTGCCATAAGCCTTCATGCCAGACTCGATCGAAGGCTTTTGTGAAATCGATGAAGTTATGGTATAAATCGTGTTGATGTTGGAGATGTTTTTCGATAAGTAATCTAATATTGAAGATTTGTTCTGAGGTACTTCTTTTTGGTCTAAAGCCAGCCTGTTCCTCTGACAAGATTTCTTCTGATTTCTGTTTTATTCTGTTCAAAAGTATCCTTAACATCACCTTACTTGGATGACTAATAAGGCTAATGGTTCTGTAGTTCTTGCACATTTTTAGATTTCCTTTCTTTGGAAGCGGTATTACTAATGACTGCGTCCATTCTTTTGGCCATTTTTTTGTACTCCATATCTTCTGGCAAATTGTTGTCATGATTTTTACTATATCTGGTCCTCCATATTTCAAGAGCTCTGCTGGGAAATAGTAATGGAATAGTTATAGTAATGGAAGACCTCAATGCGAAAGTTGGTACACACAATACATATAATGAAAGAACAATGGGGAAATGCGACAGCGGAACAGCAAACGAAAATGGGGATAAAATAATACGTTTCTGTAGCATTAACAACCTGGTCATTGGAGGAACACTTTTCCCACATAAAGAAATTCACAAATTAACATGGGAATCACCAAGTGGTCTGGACAGAAACCAGATAGACCACATCATGGTTAACGGTAGATGGAGACATGCATTACAAGATGTGAAGGTAAGAAGAGGTGAAGATGTGGGATGTGATCACCATTTAGTAGTAGCAAAACTGAAAGTGAAACTAAGAAGGGCTGGACCAACTGTATCTACACAGAAAAGGTTTGACATCAGCAAATTGAAGGACTCCCTTACCAGAAAAGCTTTTGCGGCCGACATAAAGAAACGATATCAATTTGCCAAAAGTCAGGAAAAAACATTGACTGATTCATTGACCAGAATTTCAACACCAATTCAACAATATACAAGGAAAGCAGCAAATCATGCTTGGGATTCCAGAAAAGGAAGAAGCAAGACTGGATAACACCAGAAACATTAAACACCATAACGATAAGAAAGGAAATGAAAAGAAAGAAAACAGAAGCGAAGTCCCCCAGGTTAAAGCAACTATATAGCAAACAGTACAGTCAGCTGGACAAGGAAGTTAAACGCCAAACCCGAGCCAACAAAAGGAATTTCCTAGACGACCTTGCAAGACAGGCTGAGGAGGCAGCACTGAGAAATGAACAAAGCACAGTATACAAAATAACTAAATTCATCAGTGGAAAACGAGGTGCAAACAATATTACATTAGTAAGAGATAAGCAAGGTAATCTCATCACGACAGCAGAGGGACAGGAAACAAGATGGGCAGAGCACTTCAGAGAAACTCTGAACAAGGAACCACCAGAGACACAATTGAATGTTCATGAAGCTGAAAACGATCTAGATGTAAATACAGACATTCCACGAAAAGAAGAAATCATCACAGCAATCAAAGGGTTAAAGAACGGCAAAGCTCAGGGCCATGATAACTTAAATGCAGAGCTTTTTAAGACAGACCCTGAGCTAGCAGCAGAACTATTAGAACCACTATTTGCACAAGTCTGGAAAACGGGGACAACACCATCAGAGTGGAACAAAAGAATAAGTGTCAAATAGCCCAAGAAGGGAGATCTTGCAGACTGCAATAATTGGAGAGGAATCACTCTTCTCTCAGTTCCCAGCAAAATACTAGGCAGGATAATTATACAGAGAATTTCAAAGGCAGTAGACCACAAACTGAGGAAAGAACAAGCAGGATTTAGAAAGAATAGAAGATGTGTAGATTACATATTCACTCTCAGGAACATTATAGAGCAGTGCTCAGAATGGCAAAGACAGCTTTACATTAATTTCGTGGATTTTGAAAAGGCTTTTGTTTGCATACAGAGGGACAGTTTATGGAAAATACTGAGGGCTTATGGAATTCCAAGCTGCATAGTGTCAATCATAAAAAGCCTCTATGCCAACTTTACGTGTAGTGTTGGGCAGAGCAACCTAACCTTTGAGGTGAAGACAGGAGTACGACAGGGATGCCCCTTATCAACCACTCTATTTTTAACAGTCATAGACTGGGTGATGCGCCAGACAGAAGAAGGCAGTCCAAGAGGAATAAGATTGACAACATATTCTACATTGGAAGATCTGCAATATGCAGATGACATTGCACTGCTAGCACATTCACATCAACACATCCAGGAAAAAACGGATAGACTTAATAAGTTTAGCCAGCAGGTGGGCTTGAACATCAATTTAAAGATTTAAAGAAGTCTGAGGTCATGACGCTCAATGTGAGCAACCCTGAGCCCATATCAGTAAGGAATCAGCAACTGGTACAGACAGATACCTTCACATACCTATGAAGCATAGTAACACCAGACGGTGGGGCAGGCAAAGACATCAACATCAGAATGAATAAGGCAAGAACAGCCTTCTTTAGCCTAAACAACATCTGGAAGTCCTCCCAATACAGCACAAGCACAAAATTAAGATTATATCAGAGCTGTGTGCTTTCTGTGCTTCTCTATGGTGCGGAATGCTGGAGAGTTACAGAGAAGGAAATGTCGAAATTGTCCTCTTTTCACACAACATGCCTAAGAAAAAATTCACCGAATCTTTTGGCCGAATACCATCACTAACCAAGATCTGCTTACTCGTAGCAAGCAAGAGGACATGCACACCATCATAGCTGGCAGACGCTGGAGCTGGGTTGGCCATGTCCTCAGAAGAGACCCCGATGCCATCACAAGAACAGCTATGCTTTGGACCCCTGAAGGAAAACGAAAGAGAGGCCGACCAAAAACAACCTGGCGGAGGACTGTGGAGGCTGAGATGCAAAGAATGAACCAGAGTTGGGGCACTGTACGAAGGATGGCCACCGACCGAGCAAAGTGGAATCAATTTGTTGTTGCCCTACAGGACGCCACTAGGCGTGATCGCCACTGACTGCTTTGACAGTCGGCGGCTAAGGATCAAAGAAGAAGAAGTTCACTGTAAGAGTTGCTTGCCAAGACGACAACCAGACCTTTCCAAAACCTAGAATCAAGATTTTAATATCGGATTTGGACCATTGTTTTAGAAATTTTGAGGACTTCAGAGCCCAGAATAAACTCTACCATTTAATAAGGACACCAGGAATCGAAAGCATTGAGTCATAGTGGGAATTCATTGTTACAGTAACGACCTATAAGAACACGTGTACGAGACCTAATCAAGTGCATGTATTCCTCAGAGCAAACAGTCTGTGAGCCAAGATTGGCATAGGTTGTGCATTTTACATTCTATCTTTTTCATTACTAACATGTGAACTAATATGTATATATTGCCATGTGAATATTAATAATATGTGAAAATCGCTAGTGGATGTCCAAGTCATTTGAGGCTGGCAACTCAGCGTATAGAATGATGATTTCATGAACCACCACTGCAAGGGCTGGTGACTGCTTTATTGCTAGTTGCTTAAAGAGAACTAAAAAGAATAGGTAGTCCCATGTTCCATTTTGAGCAGGGAGGAAAAGATGAAAGAAATGATGTACATTCTAATTTTAATATTTACAAGTACACACCAGTGTAAATGTCTATGTAAACCTATTCACTTTAAAATAATGAAAGTTTTCAAGCATTTTAAACAGTGGAGATGTAAATGAAAATATATTCTATCTAAATTGTGTACATCTTTCAACCCGTGTAGACGTAACTGAAAACATTTTCAATCTATTTTGTGAACATTTTTCAACCACTGTAAATGTAAACATATTCTATCAATACTATTAAGCTTTTCATTTTAAATGTTAAGAAAGTTTTCTCTCGAGGGATTAGGCTTAATTCTCATCGAGAGTAAATTCTGAGTAGATGGGATGGTGAAATAGGACGATGGGAACACATACGTATGTGCCGGGAAACGCAATACTCAGGAGAGCGTTTTATTTCTATTCTTTTACCAAGCTAGTTGGTGGTACCAGTGCGGAATCAAGTGAAGGTAGAAGTGGACTGACGTAGAACTAGACATCATCATCAGAGGGTCTTAGAGACGCGGGACCAGCTTTACAGTTACTCCCTGATCTTACTTGGAACGTGCTGTGCCTTTAATCTTGACAAGAGACGTGAGAACTGCAGTGACCTATCTGCACAGAACCCAAAAAAACTCAGCCGGAGCAGAACCTACAATTTGCAGCTAAGTCAAACTTAAAAGCTGCCAAGTGACGTCTTTCATAAAACACTACCATCGCACGATGATGAGTTTTTTCTGTTAAAGATTATTCAATTTTTTTAAACCTTGTTAAATCTAAATGATTATTAAATCTGTTATTTGTAAATATACAAATTTAACGTAGTGTAAAGTTATTTTATATTCATAGCGGGTGAGATAAATGTTTGAGATCCTCACATGTGAGTCTAGTATTTTGTAGACGCACATTTGAGCGCATCTAAGTTAATTGTAGGTCCGTTGTATTATTTGCGTACGACCGTGCACCATTCTTAAACGGGTATGGCGCGGTTTGTCGCGGTGATCTGTTGCTATCCAGCAAACGTTCTTGAGGCAGATCCCGATATCCTTCCGTCATCGTGACACTTTAATTTCTCGTTTTCACTACAGTATAGATTGGGTGGTCATTATCCTTCTATATGTTTATGCGAACATTTAGTTGTTCATATAGTCCCTTGCTTTATATCATTGTGTTCTTTCACTGCGTTGTCATGAGATCGTGTTGTAATTCAGTTGCCTTATTGTTGCAACTATTCCTTCATATATTTCTAGCCTTTTATGGAAAGGTTCCCCATCGATGTGCAGTGGTTGCAGGATTGCCAAGTCACTTTAGCTTAAATTAAGTTACTTTATTTCTTCGTCGCCTATTATGCGAACACTTAAATAAATATACCATTTATCCGTGGCAGAGATGCCTCGTCTAAGGGTAACGACGCATCATTGATACAGAACGTCAGAACACTCTACATTCTATCTCGTTGGACTCAACATGATATGGAGGAGACAGAATAATTACCTACTATATCCATACGCATGGATAGTACGAGCCCGAACATTGCTATGTCATATTCTGATGTACCATTTCTAATGCTCGCTATTGCTTTTCAAGATTATACACACGATGGACATGATGCGCTTTTCATACTTACATACGTGCAAAGTATGTTTTTTCATTTATATACTATATAAAAGTTCGTTCAAGTCTTCAGACGGGAGGTCTGCTTATGATTCCGGTTGCTTACATGAGATAACCACAGATGTGAACTTTCCGCATTACGGGACAGTCAACGACAGTACGTTTGCTCATCTCCCGATGTTAATGGATTTTTTTCACAGTATTTCGTGACCATTCGTCAAATTCACTTATGCCAGTCATTGCGATCTTCAAATCGTTTTATCAGATGTTCCAGTATTACTATGACGTTCTACTAGACTTTGCGAGTGGAAAGACTCCATGGATGCCTATATGTTCTGTACATCCACAAGATTTTATAGAAGTGCATCATCGCTATTTGCTACTTCGTTTCGTTTGGTGACTTTATGGACATACGACGCCACTTCGTAGACGTTCCAGAAGATATTTTCATTTTTAAACGAAGAACATTTAACTTTAGGTTGTATTGCCAATTTAATGCATGCATTTTGTTTACATTTCGATTTCATTCACGATTGAGATTGTGTGTGTGCTTTATTTGGTTATCGCTGCCTCTGTAGAAAGCGAGGGATATAACTCTGTTTTTTCTATTCCTGACGTTTATTTGACGATGTTAATTTTGTACATCCTTCCTATTTGACAATTTTATTTCCAATTTGTTCATTAATATGCACTTTCATTTTAATTTTTTTTCGTTCAAGATTCGTTTCAATTTCACTCTTTCGTTCCCATTTTTCCTATCGCACTACTTCTCTTTGACTTTACTTCTGACATCTATTGACGCATTTGTTATTATTCCATTTTTTCTTTTGCGATTGCCTTATTGTCTTGCAAGGTATATATGTGTTAGTATATGTCCGATTATGATATCTCGAAAAAAGTCTTCTATTTTTTTTTTAAGGGGGGAGAAGTGAGTATTTCAAGTACTAGTTACACGCATCTTTTGCAAAGCGCATTTCAATTTGTATTGGTGGTTTTTTTTATTAAATACGATACTGCACTTGTTTTGAACAGTATGTATCTAAGAGGGACGTCATTGATCGTCCGCACGGGTTGCTATACGACCATTCGTAGTGGCCATTTGCCGTATGAATAAAGTCCCAGATGGACGTTTGTGCTTATGAGTTTCCGGTTATGGGACACGTTAATTGTAACTAATAATCGCAGCCAGTGTTTGGCTTGCAGATGATGAACCCGTGGGCCATTATATATGATGTATTTGCCACGTCAGGCAATAAGTACGCACGGTGCATGTTAGCCACCAGTTATATTTATTAATACGGGCCACGGAGATATAAGTGTTTCTCTGACCGCATACTTCAACTAGGGCATATGATGCCTAGTTGCTAGTCTTAAGCGGCCAAGACCAGTTGGAGTCTATTTCAAATATGTATGCTGATCGTCAATTGTATGAAATGCCCTGTCTGTTATATGCTGATGTACAACCCGTTAATAAATATGTCTTCGTTGAATCGTACCTCAGTCTCTGACTGCAATCTGATTGTTTGACAGTTCTACGCTCCTATATGGCTACTATGCATATCAGAGATCTTGATGAATTCGAACCGGCACACCGTTCGCAGTTAGTCATTTCTTGTACTGATTTAACTATGATATGCATTACCAACAACGTCAACAGCAGAGCACTGAAACTATGGCAGTAACACGTAGGTTCAATCATTTTGGATGTAATACATGTTTGTCTCAATGTTATGAGTAAATTTCAAAACATGTATGTCGATATAAATACAGTTCGACATGTAGTTTATTTGTTTAGGTACATTGGCCTTGGTTACAGGAAGTGACGTCATTACTTTTGGTGGCCAAATTGCAGACGCCAAATTTGCCGTCTGGTGAGCTCAGCGTTCCTTTAATAAGGGATTCGCTGTGGGTCTTTTCAAGGTGTTGGACGTATGTGATCTCGGCTCCTGAGTGTTAGATTTCTTGGTCATATTCCTAAGTATTCCATCTCTGATTTATCCATATACCTCCGTGCGATAAGACCAGATGTTATGTAAGAGGAATGATGTGTGACCTGATGAACGTGAGATGAATTATAATAAAATTGTATGGAAATGTCCTCGACATTGTTCCAGTTACAAGACTGCACCGCGACATTAGAGACTGTCTAGTTGATGCCATAACCTAAGGAGCATATCATCTATGATTTATTTGGAGCTACGAGATGTCTAATAAATGTGTATTTGAATCGCCAACCTGGCCTTTGGAATATCATTTATGTTGAAGTTTACGGCTTTGGGCGGGGACTGAAAAGGACATACCCCTATCGGCACTTGACTTGAAGCAGTGTCCGACTCATTATATAATAATCAAATATATCTCAAGAACTACTAGCCCAAAGAAAACGAACCGTAACACTCAGTCAGTTTACTAAATACACTCTAAACAGAGCTATACCAGAATAATATGAATTCCACTGAGTAAATCAGGGCGGGGGCTTGAACGAGCTGAAATTAATAATTGCTTAATTCGTCATAAAAGGCGGCGGATCAGATATAAATTAACAATAGCTCTGAACAACGCAGCATTGTTCTTGACTCCTGAAATATCGTATGAAAAGTCCCTTGATATAGAAGCATCATTATCCTTCTATCTACAACTCTGCCAAGAGTAATCTTGTGAGAAGGTAGACACCTTTGAAGACCCATATTAATTACTCTTGAGTTTTCGCCACTGTTGGACCGCTACTGCAAAGTAGGGGAGGCAAATTCGTGACACCTGTAGATTTCTTTGATGTTTTAGCCTTCTTGTGGTGATGCCCGTTTCTTTTAACTTAGTCCGATGGTTATATTAGAGCGCAACTGGTACTTACGAATAGTTGAACTCTGCCAACTGAAATATAGCGATACAAACATAGCCCTAAAAAGGACTTATCGCTTCTGTCAGCCAGTATAACGAAGCCATGACAAGGACCAGCCCGGAAGAGGACTGGTGGCTCGTTCAGCGTTGATAGATGCTAAGTCCTGAAAATTACTTTTATTGTGTATCTGACTGCATGATGGAGCCCTGAACAGGATGTCGTCCTGAAAAGGACTGCTAGCCATACTAACGCTACCCGTACCCCCTAAATGTTCAGCGAAAACAAATTGTGACAAAAAAAAAACAATTGCTAACAGGGATCGAAGACCCAGCAAGAGAGATGAATGTAGTCAGCGACTCATAGCTTGACTGCTTGCGTCAGGGTCAGCGAACCAGAGCTGACCAAGACCCTACTCCACCTCCAAGTGGTGGTCCTGGAAACAGGCTGCATCACTGCAGTCTGGCTGAGAGAGTAGGGATCGAAGTGGGAGGGCAAACCCGGTCCCAAAAAATGCCGTGTTGAGGTCGGGATGTGTCTGGCCGAAAGGCGCAAATATCGCAGCTTCGCTGTAAACGGACACAACGTAACCAACGTCCTTGTCAGGACGAACGAGGAAGAAGAAGAAGAAGAAGAAGAAGAAATGCTAACAGAAAATGTAATGTCATATATCATCATTATGATAATTTCCCTTATAGCTCCTTATGGAGAATGGATTTGCAGGCAACCAGCTTTCAGCATTCACATCAACTTACAGCGGAGTTCTGTAGCACTTTGTGTTACATGGTGAGGTGGCCAAACTTATGCACAAATTCGTATTCGTCGCCTGAGGGAACAGTGCTCCTATTCTTTCGTTGTCTTATCAGGGGGCCCCCCGGGGAACCACACGGGGCTGATGAGAAAAATGCGAATGTTTCATTTTTTCTTTGGTCCTATAAAAAATATCGGATTTACATAAGGAGCACAGTGCTACACCCAATTTGCATACAGGAGCTACTTAAAAAAAAAAAGGTAATAATCTGTTAAGCTCACAGAAAATCAAAGATTTCCCTGTTGTCAAGTCGCGAAGCTCATGCTCATCTTTTGTCGCAATCAGCGGAGACAGACACTGAATCCAGGGTACTATCTGTTGTCGGGTCTAGAAAGACAGTTAATTATTGTGTCTGAGGGTGATCCAACACCTCGAGCCCGAGGATAGTCTCATTGTCAAATTGCTGTCACCATATTCAAATTAATGTCTGTATGGATTTGAGGGGCTCCATTCTTAAAATTGGGCCAATGTATACTGTTCAAAAAAAGAAACGCATAGCTATCCGAGGGCGTGTTTTTATGAGTTTGTAAGTAAAATTTGGTGCTAGGGTATATAAAAACCAGCCTCAAATGTTCTTTACAGTGTCAAATGCACGTGTTGACCTGAATTGTGTTCGTTTTTGTAATCGTTACAACGCAGTGGTCAATAGTGTTTAGGACGCAATTTTTGACCACAGCTCCTGTTGCGCGCACGTGAAAGGAACAAAATTTGGGGTGAACACTATTCACTGACTACGCAACTGAAACCCTATAAAAGGATAAAGCTACACACAAAAATTCAGTTCATTTTCAAGCTGACATTTATGGCGTCTCTATCGATACATTTAAGGAACATTGCTATTGGCCGACTGCATGCAGGCGAAAGTCAAAGTCAGGTTGCCAGGCATCTAAACGTGCATCAGAGTACCATCAGTCGACTTTGGCACCGGTTCCAAGCCACTGGCTCAGTTGAAGACCGGCATCGCAGTGGACGACCCAGAGTGACAACAGCAGCGGAGGATCGCTTTATTCGGCTTCGTCACCTCAGAGACAGGTTTACAACAGCTTCCTCAACTGCCCAGTCATTGCCTGCAGGACGCCATGTGTCTGATCAAACTGTCCGGAATAGACTGCATGACGCTGGACTTTGGGCACAACGACCTCACCGAGGACCTGTCCTTACGCGTCGCCATAGCCAAAATCGACTTCTTTGGGCCGACCAGCATCGTCCCCGGGCAGCTGACAATCAATGGAGACGTGTCTGGTTTAGTGACGAATCTTTCTTTTTGTTGCAGCGTCATGATAAATTGCGTTGATGAAGCTCCGCCGCACGGTGGTGGTGGTGCAATGGTGTGGGGTGTCGTGAAACATTCTAAATCCACATATATAAATTAAAGGGTAAATGTAAAGCCTAACACATAAATTCAATAAAAGGAAAGAGAAATGGTTAAAGACCCGTGCTTTCCAATAGCGTACGCCTGTGTTAATAGAACGTCATGCTAGTTGAACAATAAAAACCCCTGTTTTATGCTTCGTCTGCATATTCTCACGCTTTCACGTTGATAGTAAAGCCTACTGCATCAATACACGCTTTCTACAATAAAACGTGTACTGTATTTCTAAGAAAACCTTGAGCTAGGCACACTGCGTAATGACCTAAATTAATACTTCCATTAATTTCAGTTTATACACGGCGTGATGAAAAGACAGATGAACTTAGGATAGAAAGAGGGAGGGCTGAAAGCAGGAACGCAGGCAACACTAACACGCGTCTCGCGATATACAATTAATGCCACCCTCCCCAAGCGAAAGGCCAGAAGCACCAACTTTTTTTCAAATAGACCGTGATAAAAAACACTACCCATACGAGAGTTAGGTTTAAAAACCTGAAAAACGTATATTGGGAAACATGACATTATACTGTTTTATGTCTGAAATTATGACAGAAGTCGAAAAGGCAGGACAGGTGGCGGTTCTAAACATAAAAAAAATAAAAAATACACGACTATCCTAGAAAATGCATATTTTGAACGCAGCCCCTTAGCCCCATTAAATTTATATATTTGGGTTCCTTAGGACTTGCTGACAAAGAATATGTTAAGTGTTACGCAAATAGTCTAGGAATTAACAAATTATAGCCAAAAGAAAATAGTGAGGGTGTCAGACAACACCAAATAATAATCGCACAGTGGCATGTTTTGAAACCACTATTTTACGGGAAATGGGCCACCATGTAAAATCTTATTTGATTGGATAGAAGTAAATGTAAGGCTAAACACGATTAGTCGGACTACAAATACTAATTCTTTGTTGTTAGGGGAAACGGTAGTAAGGGTACTTTTTTTGAAAAGCTTTGTAAACATGGCCCGATTGGTTAGACCCGCCAATATAGTCAATTAGGAGCGTCAGTTCAGTGCCACATTTTAAAATAAACTTACTAAGAAACAGTGCGTTGAGAGCCAGATCATATTTTTCTAAATAAAAGTCTGGGACAGAGGCAGATCGGAATTTGTGCCAGTAGTCATCGCCAGTCAACGTATCTGTGTATTATTTCCATGAATTGTGGTAAGCTTGATATATTCGATATCTTTTTAATGAAAATTGAATGTAAATTGATAATTTATGTCTGTATATGTGTGTGGTTCAGTAGCCAACAAGAGGCAAGGCCTAAATATTGCTCCAACCTGAACATGACGTGTCGGAGAAAAGTAAAACCGCATGGAATTGCCAAACAGTACACTGACACCTATCTTATTGACTAGATAGAACAAATGCTGGAATTGCAGAGGCGTAGTAACCATTTAGGAGGAGAATACTGGTGTAAATTGTTTCAGATGAAGCTAGCAGTTGGCCTACCGCTCTGAACTCAGTGTTTGTTATGTATTGCGTTCAGTGTGGAAATTGATTATAAATTAGTTATGAAGTAGGAGGTACAACCTTCTTGTTTCAGGGACTGTGGTCCTAGTTATTGAAGCAGCACCTGGTCTGAGTTTTGCTGAATCCAGAGGCTGACAGCATACTCCTTGGTCCAGATAGCGACCAGTGAGGTGTCTCCAGAACACAGTGAAGCAATCGAGCAGAGGAGTCTTTTCCTGCCGCCATCACGAAAGATAAGCTTCTGTGGCCAGAGTAGATCAACATTATGTGCCCCCTCAAAAATTGACATTTTATTAAACACAGAGGGACAATTAATTGGTTCAAATGACAGGAACTGTGAACTTTTCCCAATACTATTTCCACGATAATCAAACACTTGAAGTCATGATGAAAAACAACAACCAAGCTTGAACAAAACCAGTATTACCTCATATTACTACTGCACAACTTACACACATAGAATAATAATAATAAACTATGTCAATACAAAGTTCATATTTATAAACTGTGTACATAATACTTGTAATTACATTTGATTGTGATTCCTGGTTCACTGTGTAGTTGAATCAGGATACCCATTATTGAAAGAATTAATACATATATTTTTAAACTTAAACACTTGACTCATTTAAGATAGTCTTATAGAGTGTTATATGTGTGTGAGTGTCACATTGTTGTAGAGTGTTGTGGAATAAAGTAAACTGTTTATCTGTCTGTTGTTGTTGTGACTTACACTTCATCATTTTCATAACCCTAGACATTTAACGTAGTCATCACAATATTCCAGAATAATTCTGACTGAGGTATAAATGTGGTAGCAAGTAAGGTCATCTGTAATACACCACACTTATTAGATACAGATACCTTCACAGCTGATCTCAGTCAGTACACTAAGTCCCCTATAAATATTTATAACATCCCACTTTACCACATATATTGGGGGCTCGTCCGGGATTTTGAATCTTTCCCTATTATAAATATTGGGGGTAATTCACTTCAGGGAATAATAAAAATTAAAAAGGTATCCTTGGGTGAAAATAAATAAGGTTGAGCTATCAGTACCTGTGGTTGTCCTTAGTTAATTAGTCATAGATAAAATTGTTTAGTTAAATATTTTATACATTTACCTGTTAGAAAATGGCGGACCTGGCCAAATTTCGATCTGCTGCTGTGCAGACTGCGAAAGAGTTAGGAATGGACGGGCAAATTATGATTGCTTATGTCACTGCTGAATGTGACAAATATATTGAACGCGAAGAAAGAAGATTAGAAAAAGAGGCTGAAAGAAAGTTAGAGGCTGAAAAGAAAATTAAGAGGTTGCAGATTGAGGCTGAGGCTAAGAGGTTGCAGATTGAGGCTGAGGCTAAGAGGTTGCAGATTGAGGCTGACAAAGAGGCTAAAGCATTGGAAGCCGAGGAAAGAAGACAGGCTGCAGAAAGGGAAGATAAGCGATTAGCTGCAGAAAGGGAAACAGAAGATAAAAGATTACAAAGGGAACATGAGTTACGACTAAGGGAGTTTGAGTTTCAAGGCCATGCTCCTGAAAATGGTGCCAGTCCCTTTACCTCCGATGCTAATGCTAGTCAGGGAGCCTCAACCTCAGCTATGAACTTTCATTTAGATCATTTTGTTGAGAAAGACGATGATATTGAGAGCTATCTAAATAGATATGAACTATTAGCTACCACGTATGGGTTAGAAAGAGAAAGGTGGAGCTTAAAGTTATCTCAAGGGCTTCGTGGGGCAGCTTATGAAGTTTTTGCCAAAATGAGCAGAGGTGATCAAGAAAATTATGACATGCTAAAGCAGGCTCTTTTGTTAAGATATGAAAAGAACGCAGAATTTTATAGGAAAAAATTTAGGAATGCTAAACTACTGTCAGGTGAAACCTATCACCAGTTCTCTGCACGGTTAGAGACATACTTGGAGAAATGGACTTCTCTGGGGAAAACCCAAGATCTTAAGGAAATGGTCCTTATAGAACAATTAAGAGAGTCCATGGCTCCAGACCTGAGAAAGTTTCTCATGGAACAAGGTGCAGAGAGGCTGGGTGAGTTACTAAATGTTGCAGAAAGGTATCAAGCAGCTCAGGCAGAGGTATCAGGTAATAAAAAGAAACAGGTAGATAATTTTAAGGCACCACAGAACTTTAATAAATTTGATCCTAGAGATCAAAACAAAGGTAAGCACCAGTTTGATAGGCCACGGTATGACAATAAAAATAAAACCCCACAATTCGATGAAAGGAAATATGATGAAAGAAAATCTTTCAACCAAGGAAAGAGATGGTGTAAAAATTGTAAGATGAACAATCATGACACTGACCGTTGTAGAAGGAACCCTATAGTTATGGCCACCCTTCAGGTCAGGTCAACCTCAAGAAAGGAGGAGGATATTATGTTAAATACCACTCCAGAAGAGATGAGGAAGGCACAGGCTGGGGATAAGACCCTCAAGCCTTGTTTCAGGAAATTGTCAACTTGTCATACAACTCCAGGCAAGGGAGATTTTTACATGAAAAACAAGTTGATGTACAGGAAGGCCGGAACTAGATCCAATGGTCACGGACAGTTGGTTCTTCCAAAGACATATAGGGCAGAATTAATAAAGAGCTTACATGTGAAAAAGGATGGGGACCATGAGAAAATTGGTACCATCATCCAAAAGGGGGCTCAGAGTTATTATTGGCCCAAGGAAAGGTGGGACATTGAGAATTTTGTAGAAAGGTGTAGCATAGCACATGAGGGAACACCCACAAGTGGGAACATTGATCAGGACCTGGACACGCCACGGGGCAAACGTAGGCCTGACAATAGAAAGAATAATAAAGTGGACCAAGTGGAATGGGAAGCCCCTTTTCACGGACAAGCTTCAATTAACTGTTTTACAATGGCCACTATGCAGAGAGTGCAAAAAGATGTCTTACCCCAGGATAAGCCGAAAATCCCTCAATCGGACTTAAACAAACTGGAGGAAGAGGATGTAGAGAGGAAATCTCTCATCAAGAATTCTAAGTGGGGAGAAAGCCCCAAGAAAAGAATTGGTAGCGGTCGTTTTGTGCATGATAATTCTGGGAAGAAAAATCATCACTATAGAGCTTCGAGTGGAAGAGACCATACCGGTGCATGGACAAATAGGTCCACAAAATTAAAGGTCCATATGTAACGCTGTTAAGAACGTGGACTGATGAAAAGGCAGAGGAAAATATTACATCCTCATACCAATATGTGAATGAGCTGACCACTCGTTTAAAAACTGGCTGGAAACTTGCCAATGAAAATTTGAGACAAGCCAGGAAGAAACATGCTGCCTATTTCAACAGGAAGGCTAAAGACAGAGATTTGGCTGTGGGAGAGAAGGTACTGCTTCTTCTCCCCGGTAGTCAGAATAAGTTACAAATTGGATGGCAAGGTCCATATACAGTTCTAGAGAAGGTGTCTAGAACCAATTATAAGATAGATAAGAAGGGGAAAGAAAAAATCTATCATGTGAATCTCCTGAAGAAATATTTGGAAAGAGAAAATCAGGAAGAGACACACTTGTTGACCTTGTCCATTGCCATGGAGATGAAAAAGGAACCACTTTCATCATTTGAATATCCATTACACCCCTGTGAGACAGCGGCACAGGTGAAAATCAGTACACATTTAACGAAAAATCAGAAAGAGAGAGTGCAACAGGTTCTAGATAATCATACAGAGGTGTTAACAGACCGACCGGGCCATACAAACTTATTGGAATATGATATGAAACTGATAGACCCCACACCTGTCTGTATGAAACCCTATTCGATTCCTTTTGCTAAGGAGAAAGCTTTGAAGGAAGAGATAGACTATTTGTTGAAGGAAGGAATTATTTCACACAGTGAATCTTCGTATAGTTCCAGTGTGGTGCTCTTAAGGAAACCCTCTGGAGAACATAGACTCTGTATAGATTACAGGAGACTGAATGCTATTACAGAAGGACAGGTGGATCCATTGCCGGATACAAATCAGTTGTTTGCCAGGCTAAATAAAGCTAAATATTTCTCAAAAGTGGATCTGAGTAAAGGATACTATCAGATTCCAGTAAAGCCTGAGGTTAGACCATACCTAGCTTTTAGTACCTCAGAGGGACACTATGAGTTTAACAGATTGCCATTTGGATTGAAGAATGCGCCTAGTGTCTTCTCTAGAATGATGAGAAAATTATTGGACCCTCTGAATAATCCATGCATCACAAATTTCATGGATGATATCCTTATAGCAACAGAAACATTTGAGGAACACATTGACTCTCTGAACATGCTGTTTAATCGACTTAGAGAAGCGAATTTAACAGCCCGACCAACCAAATGTTGCGTTGGATGTAAAGAATTAGAATTCTTGGGACACACAGTCCATCAGGGAAACATGACCCCTGACCCCAAGAATTTAGAGAAACTAAAGAAAGCCCCGAGACCACAAACCAAGAAAGACGTGAGATCCTTTGTCTCATTATGTGGTTTCTACCAAAAGTATATCAAAAACTTTAATTCCATATGTGCACCGTTAACTGATTTGACACGTAAAGGAAATCCAGATCGAATTACATGGACACCACAATGTGAATTAGCTTACCAGGAATTGAAGGAAAAGCTCACAAGCAAACCTATTTTGAAATTACCTGACTTAAGTCAAGAATTCATTGTAAGGACGGATGCCAGTAATATTGGGTTAGGTGCGACTCTGCTACAGAAATCAGATGCATTGGATGGGGAATTAAGCCCAGTGGCATATGCTAGCAGAAAGTTGAATAAAGCTGAAACCAATTACTCAACTAGCGAAAAAGAATGTCTTGCAGTAATATTGGCGATAAAGAAATTCAATATTTATCTGTATGGGAAGGCATTTAAGTTGCAAACGGATCACAAACCCTTGTCGTTTCTAGCGCAGGCTAGACATGAAAATTCTAGATTACTCCGATGGTCCTAACTGATGCAGCCATTTGAGTTTAGCATAGAGTATATATCTGGAAAGACAAATCTGGGAGCGGATTTTTTAAGCCGCCATCCGTGTGATGAGAATCACCGTAAGCCCCAGAAATAATAATAAATTTCTCTATGTGTATATAGAATTATAGACTGACATATAACGTCTGTTTTAAGAGGGGAGAATTTGTCGTGAAACATTCTAAATCCACATATATAAATTAAAGGGTAAATGTAAAGCCTAACACATAAATTCAATAAAAGGAAAGAGAAATGGTTAAAGACCCGTGCTTTCCAATAGCGTACGCCTGTGTTAATAGAACGTCATGCTAGTTGAACAATAAAAACCCCTGTTTTATGCTTCGTCTGCATATTCTCACGCTTTCACGTTGATAGTAAAGCCTACTGCATCAATACACGCTTTCTACAATAAAACGTGTACTGTATTTCTAAGAAAACCTTGAGCTAGGCACACTGCGTAATGACCTAAATTAATACTTCCATTAATTTCATTTTATACACGGCGTGATGAAAAGACAGATGAACTTAGGATAGAGAGAGGGAGGGCTGAAAGCAGGAACACAGGCAACACTAACACGCGTCTCGCGATATACAATTAATGCCACCCTCCCCAAGCGAAAGGCCAGAAGCACTAACTTTTTTCAAATAGACCGTGATAAAAAACACTACCCATACGAGAGTTACTTTTAAAAACCTGAAAAACGCTTATTAGGAAACATGACATTATACTGTTTTATGTCTGAAATCATGACAGAAGTCGAAAAGGCAGGACAGGTGGCGGTTCTAAACATAAAAAAATAAAAAATACACGACTATCCTAGAAAATGCATATTTTGAACGCAGCCCCTTAGCCCCATTAAATTTATATATTTGGCATTTCACCCATGTGAACTGGGTGTGTCCAATGCCTGGGTGCCACCCGTTGGCACTTGGCGCAGGATTTCACGTATCTGATAATATCAGTGTCCATTCCTGGCCACCAATAGTGAGTTGATATTCGATGAATAGTGGCGTTTTGTCCCATATGTCCGCTAAAGGGAAGAGAGTGTCCCATTTCTAAGATTTGGTCTCTGTGCTCGCCGGTACTAGTAGCTGATTATGCCCTTGATCAGGGTTGTCCGTTCTACGATATAGTCCGCCATCCTTAGAAAAGATGTCTCCGTTGTGTCTGGGGTCGTTGGATATGGGCAGTTTCCTAAAGCAGGGTTCAAAGGTAGGGTCCTTTTGTTGCGCCTCTTTTAGTTCCTTAGATAATAAATTGGGCACAGGCTCCCGTTCCTTCTTGGTTTGCCCTCTTGTGGTTACTGCTGCCACAATCGGCTCTTTCGGTCTCCCAACAAACAGATATCTACATCCAAGTATGAATGGGTGGATAGGATCACCCATAATAGCCGCTTTGATAACACCTCTGACAAAATCAGAGTGTATACACCAATGTGATGGGAAGCGTCATGGGTGCATCACTCTTGAAAACTCCACATAATTTGACGGTGTCTTCTGTCTCATGACCAGGTTTGACCAAATGCCTTGCGACAATACAATCAACAGATAAACCTGTGTCAAACAAACAAGATGTTGAAGTAACTTTCAAAATAACAGTTCCTCGCGTTGAGGGCCTCTCACCCTCAGGTTGAGAATCACTGACACTAATTCTCCATTGCGAGTCTGTTATCAAGCAACCGATTCTATTTGTCCCAGTGTGCTTGCCCTGATCAGACGTCCCTGGTGCAGGGGTCTTTCCCTTGTCTTGTCCTTTCTGACTGCGGTACCATGAAGGGTGCGTGGGTTGATCAGAGTGTTGTGGGGGTACTTGTTTTTAAAGAATTTCGATTTTTCCTGGGGAGGGTTCTGAGGCAAAGTTTCTCGTTGATTTTGGTGATGGGAAGAATGGCAAGACTGCTCTAGATTATTTTTCCGAGACGGCTTATCTGTCTGCTTGCGTTTTGCGCTGGGAAGCTCGGCCAAAGCATTTAAGTAACGTTCAGACTTACTGAGAATGTCATCCAACTTTACTGCGCCTTGTTCAGCCAGAAATCTACGGGTTTCTTTGGCAACGTGCTTTTTATTTGTTCTGTAAGAACAAATTCCAGAAGTCTTTCAATAGTGAGAGGGAGCTCGGAAAGTTCCATGCACTTTGTCAAATAGCCCGTCAGGCGTGAAAAGAACTGGAGGAATGTCTCAGTGCTTTCCTTCCTGCTGTTTCTGAATAGGTGCTAAAATTTGCGTTCATTTCGAACCGCTCCAGTAAAGCCTTCTTTAGCATGTCGTAGTTGTCTTGATGGCTGCTTCCCAGTTTTACGTAGAAGTCATAAGCGCTTCCTTTCAAAGCCTGTGAAAGTTTTAGGCACCATCGGGAACTCTCTAACCCATACGGAGTCGCCATTCTCTAAAATTTCTCTAGAAACGAGTCAATTTTCTCATTGGTGCTTCGGAAGGATTCCAGGGCGAAAGACATAGCTGCGAGTTGAGGAGACTGGGAATTGGATTGATCGGTTAACTGTGACGGAGGTAGAGACTCTCCATTGCTGGGGGAAGACAAAGCAGCACGACTTTGGACCTCTAGGGCCTTACGCGCCAGTTCATGCTGTCTCTCGTTTTCTCTTTCCTCATGTTGTCTCTTCTTCTCTCGTTCGTTTGCCCTGCGAGCTTCCATCTCTGCCTCAATTTTCTTCTGCTCCATCTTCTCCGCTCTATCTTCCTTTTCCTTAGCTTCTGCTACTTTCTTCTCCGCGTCATATCTGTCAAGTTCTTCATTGACAAACGCGGTTACTTCTGCTCCTTGCAATCCTGTTTCCTTTGCTTCCTCTCTTTGCATTGTTCTAAGTTTAGCACGCTGAGCCATGGCAAATAACTGAATGTGACTTACCCGAGAAAAGAAGAAGAAAAGAAGGAGAAAAAAACTATATCCTTAATTAACTTACGAGAAAAACCAAAACCAAAATTAATATTATTTAACTGAGATACCTCCTTCTGTTATCAGTTATCTAATCTATCGCTGTTATTACCTGGCACTAAGCTCCTAATACAGACGACTAAGCCAAATAAATGGTAGATCAGGCTAATAACTTGAAAAAACTACTATTACTAATGGTGGAAAAATTTTTTTTTAAATAAAAATGAAGGAGAGAAAAAAATAATTTTTCATTTATTTTATAAATCCACCGAAACTCGCCCACTCTAGAAGTCAGTTAAGAGTAAGGGACGTTATTAACTTGACATTGTAGCCAGAATGCGGTCCTTAGCTTCAGCTCGAACCCTGCTGCTCCTTTAAAAAAAACCTGGTGATTGATGAACAATAACGCGTACTAGCGGTCTTGAAAAAAAAATTACCATATATCTCATATATCTGACACAGATTATAATCAGAACAATTGCACGTAACTCTATGATGCTGTGGAAAGAAAAAATAGTCCTATATGTGTGTATGGTCAAACACCCAGTAGCTAAGATCGTTGTCTAGGGGATAATTATTTTTATTCCTTAACTCACAAGACAAACTCACAAACACACTCTATCTAGAGTTAGACTAGGTACCTTAACA
>JAMPIV010000305.1:1275000-1537500 GCA_024509875.1 Oreohelix idahoensis | reverse complement strand
ATATCATTCCATGTCAAGGACTTCTGCAGGGCTCCTTCCCATGTAGTCCATTGGCCTTGTTGGACCTGCTGCACTGCTTTTTGCAACCTCTTATCATTCTCAGCTCTTCGTACCTCCTGAACTACATATCTCTGCGCTCCCTGCTTGATGCCTTGGACTACCAGCGGATGTCCCATGACCAAATCCCCGTCTATTCGTTTGTGTGTATCCGATTACCTCCTTCAGTTTGAGTGACTCTTGGGCAGCATCAACAGCTTCTTCCACTCTCCACTTCCTTCCCGTTTTCAGTGTGGGCTGAATGGACTTAACCATGTCATCAGCTGACTCGCGTAGCATCATTGCAAGCCTTGCCTTTCCAACTTTGTACTCTTCAACATTTGACTTGAAAGGAAGCAGAAGTTTTGACTTTTTGCAGTACAGTGCTACATCTGACAGACCTGGTGGTACCCCTAGTCACTTTCTCATGAACTTGTTGACCTTCTGCTCTATAGCTTCCACTGTACTCGTGCTTATTACATATATACGCAGTGGCCACAGCAACTTCGGTATCAACATGAACTGGAGGCACCACAGTTTGAACTTTCCCAGGAGTCTGCTTTGGTCTATGATCTGTAGCCCTCTGTCTGCCATTTCTATTGTCTATTGCACTGCCTTCGAGTCTTTTAATGAGGCATCGTACACCCTGCCAAGACTTTTAACAGGTTCTTCAATGACAATAGGGATTCTGTATTTGGAAACCATGAATATGTCCTCTGCTATCTTCCCTTTCCTGACTGATATGCTTCTCGACTTCTTGGGTTTGAAGCTCATTCTGCACCAGCTGACTAGTTCATCCAGGCGTTCTAACATCCTTCGGGCCTGATGTTCATCTGATGTCAGAATTGTTGTGTCATCCATGAATGCTTTGAGCGGTGGCATGTGACACATTCCACCGAGCTTTGGACCTATAGCCATTCCTTCAGCCGCATTGAGGATTACCTGCATAGCCATCACGAATAGTATCGGAGAGATGGTACACCCTATCGCAATTCCAACTTCAAGGCCAATCCACTTCGTTGTGTACTCTCTGGTTGAAAATCTGACAGCAAACCCTGCGAAATACAGCTTCAGCATTGCTGCGATCTCTTGTGGAACATGATACATTTCTAGGGCCTGCCACAACATCTGGTGTGGAACGGATACATAAGCATTCGCTAGATCCAACCAGATTACATGGAGGTTTGTTCTGTCAGACTTTGCCTTTTGGGTTGCTTTCCAGATCATTGTGGCATGCTCTAGACATCCTGGTGTACTTGGGATACCTCCTTTCTGAATGGTAGTGTCAATGTACCCATTTGCCAGGAGGTATGTAGTGAGTCTTTTCGCCATCACTGAGAAGAATATCTTCCCTTCCACATTGAGTAGTGAGATTGCCCTGAACTGACTGATGTCTGTGGAATTTTGCTCCTTCGGGATGTAGACTCGGTTCGCCTTTCTCCATTCCTTGCTTACAAGCTGGGTTTTCCACGCATTCTTCAGTAAACGGAGCAGTCGTTTGAGCACTTCAGGGCATCTCTTATACACCACATATGGAACACCATTACGACCTGGAGCTGACTTGCACCGAGCTTTCTGGACAATGCTTTCTACCTATTGCACCGTTGGGGGCTTGGTGTTAAATTCAGCTCCTGGCTTACTCAGCCATTTAAGGCCTGCTATGCTGCTGAGCGGCTCATCTCTGCGACCATCTGAATATGTCATTCTAAGGTGTTCTTCCAGGTCTTCTTTCTTGATGTTTAGCGTACCCGACCGTGGCTGCTCAAACAATTCTTTGGCAAACTTGAAGGGCTCCCTGAAGAATCTTTCCCTATCCCTTCGAGTCTTCCTTCTCTTCCTGCACAACCTTTCTGCTCTACAAAGGGCATTATATTGGCCTTTCAGTTGCTCCCACACCTGTCGTAACCCTTCCTTCTCTGTGGCAACTGTGTTCTTGAAAAGTTTTCGGGCATGCTTCTTCTGTTTCCTGATTTCTTCTATTTTAATTTGTCTTCTACTTTTTCGTGGTGGGTTACTTTCCCTTGCCTCCCTCACTCCGAACACTTTGCGACAGTGCAGATATATTATGTCGCCAAAGATTTCCAGCTTCTTCTCCAAAGTTATCTGCTTCAGGTTGTTATCCAACTCTTTTGCCAAGGCTTCGTCCAGCTGTTCCCAAAGCCCTTTTGCACTGGCAGGTGGAAACTTGATTGCATCTCTCTTCCCGTCCAAGAAGTGTGTGAGATCATCATCAGGCAGATCAACTTCAATGTACTCAGCACTGTGGATTGACTCCTGGCTGCGTTCTTCTAACATCTTATCCGTCGAGACAGAGCGCTGTTGATCTCCCCAGATGACCTCCCACAACCCTTTTTCGTTCGGTGGATTTTCATTCCTCTCTGAGTAGAGAATTCCCTACCACAGGCACATGGAAATTCCAGCCATTGTTCAGAGCTCGAAGTCCGTGTAACGGGTCTGGTCGATTCCAATAAGGCGCCTGTGGATTCATCATGCTCCCCCCCCCCCCTTTTTCGGTGAATCCTGAGGGCATCTATCATTTTTGGGTCCTGTAGCAATTGAATACAGCTTACGGGGTGCTAACCCGGTCAGCCGGTTTCTAGTCTTTCCCAGTGTCATCTGTCTTTCCAGAAGTCAATCGGTCTTTTCCCGATCGTCACTGGTTTGACCATGTAACTATGATAGGAAACTCTATACAGAACGTTACAACATGGGGCAATCTGATCAACAGATGAGGTACCTTGTCGCTTTAGTGTGTCAGCCCTTTAATCTCCTTTACACTCTAACGGAGGGACGGGTGAGTGTTCGGACCTACTTGGGTCATGACTCTTAAGTGTCAGCCTACTGTTGTTTTCCCAGCCCGGGCATTGAACACACTCCACCTTGTTTGCGACTTTCAACTTCACTCAAGTGTTTTATCCATGCTGAAGCTTGAGGAAATTATTAAAGTAACCACAACATATAGGTATAGACACTAGAGGGTATAAATGAACACCACAACATATAGGTTTAGACACTAGAGGGTATAAATGAACACCACAACATATAGGTATAGACACTAGAGGGTATAAATGAACACCACAACATATAGGTATAGACACTAGAGGGTATAAATGAACACCACAACATATAGGTATAGACACTAGAGTGTATAAATGAACACCACAACATATAGGTATAGACACTAGAGGGTATAAATGAACACCACATACCATAATTGTCAAATAAGAAGTACAGACAGCAGTGCAGCGATGAGTAAGGGGAAAACAGCAGGAATAAACAACATAAAGATAGATATTAGACGACTCTGGGAATCTATGTAATAACGTGCACAATACAGAAGACAAAACAAATGATGTCAGGGATTCATTATATATAACCAGATTGGAAAATCATGAGGCAGTAAAGTGTTCGGATCACAAAATAATTCTGCTTAACATATTTAAAAACAACAGAACAACAACAACAAACAAGGAACTTTCAAATAAAAATAAGAGATGCATTGGGAAATATATGGAGGTCAAACGAAATCAGATCCAGCACAAACATCAGAATATTACATTCAAATGTCAAGTCTGTGCTATTGTTAGGCTCTGATGCATGGGAAACAACAAAAAGAACCAAAAAAGCTACAGGATTTTATTAACGGGTGTTTGCACAGAATAGAAGGATTGAAGTGGTATGACACAATCATGAATGTAGAATTGATGACGAGAACTTGACAAGCGCCAGTGGAATAAAGAATGAGAAGAAGATGCTGGAGATAGATAGGACACACGTTGAAACAATCTGTTGATAGCCTTACAAGAAAGTCTCTTTTCTAGGATCCCAGAGTAAGAGAAGAATAGGAAGATCTAAGAACACACGGAAAAGAGAATTGGAGACAGACATAAAGGGGATGAGGAAGACCTTGGCCTGATGGCACGGGACAGGGATCAGAGCTGGTGTAATGGTTACCACATTGCGCTGGCGATCAGGTGTTCACGGTTCAAGCCCGGGCATGGGCATTTGAAGCAGTGTCATGACCAGGATTTTGACTGAATAACCTGAACGGCTCCTGAGATAAACTCTGTGGATGGGAAGGAGCGAAGCTCCTGACCAGGTTGGAAGGAAAGTCTACAGGCTCCCCAGCCTCGCAATGACATATCATTGGGCCGAAGGGCTCAACGCCCAACTGCCACTGGTTAAGGAAAAAAAAGGCGCTGGGCAAGAAGACGGTGTGATTTATGTTGAAGGCCTGGGCTAGTTGGGGCCTGAAAGGTTAAAGAAGGAAATAGAAGTCTTATATATGATTTTCACTATTATATAGTGCAGAAAAGAAAACAGAATTTCAAAAAAGGAAAATTCTTTAAAATAACATACGCCCCTCAATATGAATAAGTATGCATGGAGCACCTCTTATGAATTAAAGAATAAAGAAGTCTTGTTGATAATAGAGAAGTAATGAGTGGATATCTTCTACGGACAACTGGCAGAAGGCCAAAAAAAAAAACAGTTGGGCAACCGCAGCTGAGATTCAAAGATGTGTGCAAGAGAGACGTGGGGGCACTGGACATAAATCCAGAACCTGGGATGATGTAGCCACAAGTGGCGACGCTTTCTACGGTGCCACCTCTGATTGGGAGAAAAGAAGCTCTCACAGCAACCAGAAGAGAGGAGAAAACGTCGAAAACAACACCAGAAAAATAAGCAGCTGAGGACTGTCACCTCAGGGGCGCATTCCCATAGTCAGTTCTGACGGAAGGGGCTATTATATTGTTATAATGAGTTGTCAAATTAGACAAGTTAACCATTTGGGACAAATAAAGATAACGTTATTAAAATAGAAGACGAGTTGAAGGAAACTGTGAAAAAAGACAAAGGGCAATACACAGAAAGGAGATATCAAGAGATGAACAGGAAATAGGTTATGTGAGCCCATTATCAACACAAGAGGTTAAATAACGTCAGAGATCCTTTACTAATAACGTTCAGGGCGGAGAGAGCTCTTGATCTTATCTTGTCCAAAACCAACATTCATTCAGGGATACACGAGTCATGCGCACTTGCCTCCAAGTAGTTCAATGTTATAACTGACAGAAATGATTGAAGCGTCCTCTGATACATAAGAACGGAGGAAAGTGTAAGATTTCTTAATAAAACCACTAATTAACTCTTAAGGTACGTGAGGGGTTTTCCACTGTTTGACGCAATGAAATTTAAGTCGCTTAAAAATTATCCGTAGTTTTAAAGTGCTAAGAGGTATTACATCCGGCGCTAACTCTTAAGATACTTGGTTCGCTCCCAATAAAGGTAATTATAATTCATGGGCATTTTTTCTGAACCAGTGGCTCCTAAAGATTTAATTCCCTCCCCCATCCCCCATCTCCTGGGTAGTTAGATCGCATGCCTAGCTTTCTTGGATAAGGGCAAAAAAGGAAGCCCCGCGCACGTTATGAATACTTTGGCAGTTTGAAATCGTAAAGAGTAGGCCTTACGGCCGATTCCTTGGCAAAATTTCAAATTAGGAAACCTACACACCACAAAAATATTTAAAGAATGTGTGAATTTTGTATACACACATTGGGATCATCGCCGGTTTCACGGAGTTGTGCATAGTGCTCAGATCCTTCATGTGTGATCTAAGGGAGGCGATCGGAGACTGATGAAGTTTTCCGTGTGCACTGAAGATGATTCTTAAAACCAAACCAAACTAAAGTGTAAGAGTCGGATCTTACCAAATTATGTTTTTTTTTAAATTATGGTATTATTATGCATAATTGTACAGGAAATGTATTCAGGATTAATAAACTATACCGGTAAAATTGTCGTATCTACACAAGACAAACACTTAGTTCCAATGTTCCGGCCCCGATAACTGGCCTCCCATCACGAGCGGATAGATAATCGGCCCGGAATCCTGGCCTTTCGTCTTTTAAGAGTTTAAAGAGAGCTTCAAAGAAAATGGTCTAAAGTACATCCAGAGTCAGTTTTAACAGAAACTTAATTCTCCGCATCAATGAAGAGACAAAGTTATAATATTAAGACTGAGAACCTACCAGTGCAGACTGGCATGCCATCTGTTGAACATTTTTTAAAAATGGGCAGATAGTCCTGTAACCATGCGGGATGACAAGGAAGCAATGGCGTGTGATCCAAGCAAAATGACAACTGGAGGAGCAGATTGATAGAATGCATGACAGCGACTAATTAATTTGAAGGTGAAATTATATGGCGATGAGAGAAGCTTAAGATAGGCCACCAACTATATGAGAGAAACAGATGTTCTTATATGAAAGCCAACGGCGAAGAAAAAGAAATATAAGATTAGGCATACAAATACAAGGGGATTGACATAAGTCTTGGACCTGACCATGAAGGAGTCACAGGAGGAAGATGAAACTCGGCACATGTAAAGTTCATCATATTTGCACTGAATGTGTGAAGTACGCGTTTGTTTCTTCAATGGGTTTTCTCGCTACGGTGCACGGCGCAATGTACCCTATTGACCGGATCTGCTGCTCTAAAGATTTGACAAAACAATGGAAAAGAAGGAGGCCAGAGCTGTGATAAAATTTCTGATGTTTCAGGGAAAAACACCTACAGAAATACACAGGGAGATGGAACCAGTGTTTCGTGATTCTTATCCTTCATATACTTCGATAAAAAACTGGTGTCAACGTTTTTTTTTTTTTTTTTTTTTGCGGCCGCTCAAATGTTGCTGATCTGCCAAGATCTGGTAGACCAGCCTCAGAGTGCAACGATGAAAATGCAACAAGAGCGAAGAAAATCATTGACCAGGATCGAAAAATGACAATTGTGGAGATAGCTAGTAGAGTAAAACTGAATGAAAGAACAGTTTATAGAATTTTACACTAAAGACTGAACATGAGAAAAGTGTGTGCACTCTGGGTTCTGCGACTGTTGACACGTGAACAGAAGCAAACGAGGGTAAATTGCTGTCAACAGTTGCTCAAAAAGTGTCAGTCAAAAAACTTTTTGGAGACCATGGTGACAGTAGATGAGACTTGGGTACACCATTATGACCCTGAATCCAAAATTGCCAGCATGCAATGGAAAACCCCGGGCTCCCCAACACCTAACAAGCCGAGAGCGCAGAAATCTGCAGGAAAAGTGATGCTGACTGTTTTTTGGGACGGCAAAGGTGTCTTTTTGAAAGATTATCTGCCTCGTGGCAACACAGTTAATGGACAGTACTATGCAGATCTTCTCACCAAACTAAGAAAGGTTGTGACCAGGAAACGAGGGATAACGCGCACTCAAAATCTTCCTTTGCTTCAAGACAACGCGCCCTCTCACAAAGCACGGCTTGTGCAGCTAGCAGCCAACGATTTGAATATTGAAATTCTTGCACACCCACCATATTCTCCAGATTTGGCTCCTTCAGACTTTTTTCTATTCCCAAATCTTAAAAAACAGCTAAAAGGAAATCATTTTGACAGCGATGAAGAAGTTATACTGGCATGTGATGACTGGTTTAGTTTGAAAAATAGGGTGTTTTACTCCCAAGGTCTAGCAGAGATGGCAGAAGTGTGTCAATTCAGACTGTGGCTATATTGAAAAGGAATAAACACTATACAAAATTTCAGCTCTCTGTGACATATCCTTCATGGTCAGGCCCAAGACTTATGTCAAGCCCCTTGTAGCTAACACAGTAAGAAAGTTAGCCAGTTAGCATGCAGAAATATCTAAACAAAAAAAGCAAATTTGTGAGAACATGCACATAAACGTTAGACATGACAGTTGTATTTTGAAAACAGTCACGTGAAGTGAGTGAAAGCAGCGACTCATTGAACTTTTGTGAATAAACCAGATTTCAGCTCCCACACATCCACCGCACTATGGGAATCAGTTTAGCATACGTAAGACTAGAACAACCAATGCTTTTAGAAGGAAACAACTAAATTAGCAGAGCGCACTGAAAGAGTATCATTCTGATCAGCAACAGAAAATGTATCATGCAGCCAGCCCTTAGGCAGCAATTTCATAAACTCAACTGGAAAAAAAGTGTACCATTATAAGTGAGCGGTGAAAAAAGTTGTAAATAATATTATAAAAATGTAGAACACAAACTAGAAAAATGTGACAATGAAAGTTGTGATGTAGCAGAAGTAGTGACATAGGGGAGTAAAGTGTAAAATATTTCACTATAATACGTCCTGCTTTATAAGAACCAGTCCCGGTAGACTCAACTAACATACGAGTATGTCCAACAAAATAAAGATCTAGCAGACTGTGATAAAGCGCCCTAATTATTTTATACAATTAGCTCTTATAAATATTGCATCAGACCAACCCACGCAGACAAAGCTAACAACCGAACAGAAATATAATGGCACTTCTTTTTCGTACACTTCGTCGCAGCCTTTGCCTTCTATAATCCACACACAGCTTGGTGGACTGAAGCGCGACGCTTCCACGTTATCGACGTTATCGACCCTAGAACCCAGCAACTTTGCTGTTATAGGTAAACGCTCTAACCGCTTAGCCAGTCGAAATTACTTAAGTAATTACAAGCAAAATAAAGGTTAAAAAATGTTATTATAGCACGTTTCACTAGCTTTGCCCAACTTCAAAATGCTATATCTCAGCGAATATATAACGCATATAAGTGAAATTTTGTGTGTGAATTTGAAATGGTATAGACCCCATGAATTAAATTTTTCATTAAAATGCGGCCACTGGTTTCAATTTTCGTTTCTTTGCGATAAAATATAAAATCCTACTTGCCAACACACATCACACGCACACATATTGAAATGTCTACAGTAAATTATACGACCTCATTTGCACATTTTTGGTTTATCAAGCAATTGGCATGATTTTTGAGTGAAATTGTGTGAAATCGCACTTCTTGAACACAAAACAGTTTATATCCGGTGCATTCTAAAAGTAAGGAACAGGTAGCAACAGAAAATAGAACGTTCAAATTAAAAGATGTTGAAATACTTATAAAAGCCGCCATTTCCAATATAGCCAGGGATTATTGGAAGAAATGTGAGAACCATGTGTTACAAGAGGAAGAGGAATATTGGAAGAATGATGGTTTGTCCTTCATTCAGCCGAGATTGATTTTCAATTTCTCAGAGACATCTGATTATGATTCGGATGAAGTTTAATTTCTTTAAAGATGACCTTACCGTTATTTACAAGCACATTAGAGGAGCAACGTTCCATTATGATATTTATGTTCCGCAAAGAGGTGATACCTATTGAAATAATTAGATCAAGGAAGGTCCAGTTTGGTAGCGCATTAAATGTCAATGACAAACAATGTCACGAGTATCTCCCATGCAAATCATTTAAGAAATCATCTTCAACAGGTATTCATATGCAAACGTGATGGCCACATTATTGTAATAGTAGACACGCCTATGCCTAATCAATTCACAGAATCTGTGCATGAAGTGGTAAAATTTCTTTTCTCGATACACAATAATTAGTATGCCGACAAAGATCAAAGGATTTCATCCGTTTATGTGAACTGGACAAGATGCACAAATATAAAGTATATATTTGTTGGGTCTAACCCAATATAACATCGTATGCAAAAAATGGCATTAATACGTTCGACGGTTAATCAGATAATTACATTTGAAGTTGGGCAAAGCTAGTGAAACGTGCTATAAGTACATTTCTGTCAACAGGGCAAACAAAGCATATTTGCTTTTATTTATTTGCTTGTTTTGTGTGTCTGTGGTGAACTCATTTAAATGAATACATCATCATCTTTTTATTTCGCACTCCTTATGGTCATAGAGTCCCCACTGTAGACTGTTCGCTTGCAAGAAGCCTACCTCAAGTATTCATATATGAGACCCAAAGACGCAACAATAGAGAATGCAGTCAGCGACCCATAGCTTGACTGCTTGCGTCAGTGTCAGCAAACCAGAGCTGACCAAGACCCTACTCCACCTCCAAGTGGTGGTCCTGGAAACAGGCTGCATCACTGCATTCTGGCTGAGAGCGTAGGGATTGAAGAGGGAAGGCTAAACCGGTCCCAAAAAATGCCGTGCGGAAGTCGGATGTGTCGGACCGAAAGGCGCAAATATCGCAGCTTCGCTGTAAACGGACACAACGCAACCAACGTCCTTTTCAGGACGAACGAGGAAGAAGAGGAAGTATTCATATGGTCTTGCAACGGTAGTTTCCGTGGCAATTGGCTTTACATTATGAAGTTGTCAGCCTCTTGTACAACCGAATAGTAGTAGTCTTTATCGACATGGCTTAGAGTGTAGTAGTCTTATACTTTGTCTCTTAAGACACCCCAGGAACTAAATGGTGCAATTAGATACAAGAGATAGATAAATCAGACGTTCTTAATTTTGTTTTTCTTTCGGATCAGTGACTGTTATGAGAATCATATACTTTTTTTTTTTTTCTCTCTAACCAGCGGCACTCGAGCTTTCCAGCCCTTTTGGCCCAATGACATGTCATTGCGAGGCTGGGGGGTCAGCGGACTTTCCTTCCAACCCGGTCAGGAGCTTCGCTCTTTCCCATCCATACGGGATTTATGTGCAGGAGCCGTTCAGGTTATTCAGTCAAATTTCCGGTCGTAAACATTCCTTCAAAAGCTGACGCCCGGGTTTGAACCATGAAAACCTGGTCGCCAGTACAACGCCGTAGCCGTTACACCAGCGCGGCTCCCAGAATCAAGTACTATAGGAATTGTTAACATTTTGTTGTTGTTAATATCACAGACGCTTTTCAGAATCACAAACCTGGCGGTGCTAATATGTTTTGGATCACAGACTCTTTTTAGAACTAGACAAGCCAGGCATTGCTACCACATTGGGTCAAAGACCCATGTTTCGGAATCACGTAAACCAGAAATTGCTGACATTGTTAGATCACAGACCCTTTTGACATTCTGGTATTTCCGGCGTTTTTAACATAATTAGAATTTGGTCTCTTTTGATAATCAGATTATCATTTTCCTGTCGAATTCTCTGAAACGCACGTGCAGATTTCAATGAGAGAGAGAGAGAACGAGAGCGAGAGAGAGAGAGAGAGAGAGAGAGAGAGAGAGAGAGAGAGAGAGAGAGAGAGAGATTGTTACTATGCGTTTAAAGAAGCTTTAAGCCTTATCTTTGGTCTCATGATTTAACCGATAAGTATTTTTTTTTAAAATTAATTTTGCTTCATTTTGGCTAGGCGCACACCGTTCAACCTAAGTACAGGGTCCGTCGGTTATATAAGGACGCATGTCCAAACATAAAAGACTTTTTAGTGTGGTCATTTAACCGATATAAATAAGAACCGAGTAAAACACTTCAAAAATCTAATCAGGATAATCACATACCTCCAAGAAAAGGTTGTAGCATACAGTACTTGATTAGTGCTCTAGAGTTACCGCTAGAATTCATTACCTGGTCGTGGATAAAGTTAGTTAGAAAGCAGAACACTGCAGCACGTAGCCATCTGCCAAGTTCTAGTTAAAATAGGGTCCATGTGTGTCCCTGATGAGATAATGAAAGAATAAGGTCACTGCTGCCTCAGGCATTCGTACTAGGCAAGTAATTTGAAGTTACGTTTGGGAATGGCAATCTGATCTTGTAAATGAAATTGATTAAAATATAAACATTGTCGGAAGAGCGTGCGCTTTGACGTAGGCTTCCTGAAGGGAGCTGTCTGAGCAGCGGTAGGTCAATGATCTAAGGGAGTAACTGAAGGTAGGGGGGTGACGAAATACATTCGTTCTTTTTCTGGCCTTCACTCCTCTCCCGCATTATTACTTTGCCATTCCTTTTACGTTCTAATTCTTCAAGTATATAAACCAATAAAACAGTATTGAATCAGTTCTACAAATTAACGGTTCACGTGAAACAAGGGACGTTTCGGGTTTTACCCTTCATCAGCCACAGTTACAAACAGGTGACAAGGACAAGAATTACATATAGATACTACAAAAACATACGATGAGAAACATACAGAAAATGAGCGATACAAGCAGATGGAAAAAATAAACAACCACAGTGATGAGCGAAAAATGAACAATAATAATACAAGAAAATCGTAATACCTGAAAGAAATATCGAAACAAGAAATTAAATAATCAACGAAACGAAAAAAAGAATGAACAAAACTATCGAACACGCAAAAGGTTACTTAGCTAGATCGGAAAATGCTTGGAATAAAACACTGAGGCACTTTATCAAAGAAATTCCGTATCAAAGGAAATGATGTACAAGATCGAGACAATAAGATACGAAACGAACCAAAACAAGAATATAAGAAGACAGATCGGAAAAAAACAACGAATAACTAAGAATGAAAAAGAGAGAAAAACCACCAGAATTTATGCAAAATGATGTTGGATATTAAGCCCTTTTGGAGTTAAACAGCCCATTTAAAAAATAAGACGATTCTCCAACGAAAAGCGAGTCCGGTCATCCCCGACACATGATAAGAGGGCAGTAACATGAATATCGGAATTACCTGAATGGTCAGGCCTATTGAAATGAAGGGCCACCGGTAAATGTTTGTCGTGATAGATGTCATTTAAGTGCTCACGAAACCTGTTTGCCAAACGTCTGCCAGTTTCATCAATATAGGTAATGCCAGACCTCTTGCAGATGATAGCATAAATCAGGTTTCTTTCGCCGACGTCTTTATCCAGAACATGTTTTATCTGATGCTCTTAATCGTATCACACGCGTCACTCGTCAGATGGCACTCACTACTAAACCTTCTGTCCAATCTGACAGACTCAAACTAGTTCTAACTTTCCATCCTCACTGTCTGGCGGTGAAGAGAATTCTGTTTCGACATCTGCCTATTCTCCACTCTGATCCTGACACAAGAGAGTTGTTTCGTGATACACCTTTGGTGGCATATCGTAGGGATAGGAATTTTAGGGATATTCTTGTACACAGTCGCTTGAGACATACTGGCCCTTCATACTTTGGAACTAAACCGTGCCAACGCCGTATATGTAAGAGCTGTCCGTTTGTACTCCAAACTCAGTCACTTTTCCGAAAGGAAAATTTGTCATTAGAGAGTCGTTCACGTGCGAATCTAGAAACCTGATTTATGCTATCATCTGCAAGGGGTGTGGCATTACCTATATTGGTGAAACGGGACCCAAAGACGCAGCAATAGAGAACGCAGTCAGCGACTCATAGCTTGACTGCCTGCATCAGGACCAGCGAATCGAGCTGGTCAAGACCGCACTCCACCTCCACGTGGTGGTCATGGAAACAGTCTGCAGCAGTGCAGTCTGGCTGAGCGAGTGTGGATCGAAATGGGAAGGCAAACTCGGTCCTAAAAAATGCCGTGCAGAAGTCGGATGTGTCGACCGAAAGGTGCAGATATCACAGCTTAGGCGTAAACAGACACAACGCAACCACCGTCCTTTTCAGGACGAAGAAGAAGAAGAAGAATATTGGTGAAACTGGCAGACGTTTGGCAAACAGGTTTCGTGAGCACTTAAATGACATCTATCACGACAAACATTTACCGGTGGCCCTTCATTTCAATAGGCCTGACCATTCAGGTAATTCCGATATTCATGTTACTGCCCTCTTATCATGTGTCGGGGATGACCGGACTCGCTCTTCGTTGGAGAATCGTCTTATTTTTCAAATGGGCTGTTTAACTCCAAAAGGGCTTAATATCCAACATCATTTTGCATAAATTCTGGTGGTTTTTCTCTCTTTTACATTCTTCGTTATTCGTTGTTTTTTTTCCGATCTGTCTTCTTATATTCTTGTTTTGGTTCGTTTCGTATCTTATTGTCGCGATCTTGTACGTCATTTCCTTTGATACGGAATTTCTTTGATAAAGTGCCTCAGTGTTTTATTCCAAGCATTTTCCGATCTAGCTAAGTAACCTTTTGCGTGTTCAATAGTTTTGTTCATTCTTTTTTTCGTTTCATTGATTATTTAATTTCTTGTTTCGATATTTCTTTCAGGTATTACGATTTTCTTGTATTATTATTGTTCAGTTTTCGCTCATCACTGTGGTTGTTTATTTTTTCCATCTGCTTGTATCGCTCATTTTCTGTATGTTTCTCATCGTATGTTTTTGTAGTATCTATATGTAATTCTTGTCCTTGTCACCTGTTTGTAACTGTGGCTGATGAAGGGTAAAACCCGAAACGTCCCTTGCTTCACGTGAACCGTTAATTTGTAGAACTGATTCAATACTGTTTTATTGGTTTATATACTTGAAGAATTAGAACGTAAAAGGAATGGCAAAGTAATAATGCGGGAGAGGAGTGAAGGCCAGAAAAAAGAACGAATATATTTCGTCACCCCCCTACCTTGAGTCACACCCTTAGATCATTGACCATTAATTTGTAGAACTGATTCAATACTGTTTTATTGGTTTATATACTTATTTTCCTTAAAAGTTTTACAGCAGCCCCTTAATTTATTTACTTACACTATAATTCTTCAAGTATTCGTTGTTATCGCTTTCATCGCGCAGAGTTTTCTTATTACATCTTGTCACACCTTTCACCCACTCCTCTCTCCTGGTTATTTTCTTCTTTGTTATCGGCGACACGTAGCGAAGGAGCGAACCTGCCACATTGACTTTTGCTTATAGCCAACTATAGATGAAGTAAGAGTCTACACTGAGCGACATTCATATTGTTAACCCGTTTTTGGTGGGAAGATACATGAAACCATGTCGTCGCATGATAAGGTGACAGGATATCACATTGTCTTACACCAGTGGTGGTCCTGAACTCTTCTGTCTTATGGTTTGCTGTCCTCACATAATTTCTGCAAGACTTGTAAAAGCTCTGTATAGCATGAATCAGAGGTTCTGGAATGTTCTTCCTTGCCAAACAATCCCAAAGTTTGCTTCAGGGGACCCTGTCAAACGCCTTTTGACATGTATAATTTGCTTGTGGATGTACAGTGGCATGTGATGCTGGCAACCTCATCACTGCAAATAACTTGACACATGAATCACCACTGCAAGAATTGGTGACTTCTTAGTGCGGGGTTTTTTCACAAGGAACGAACGAACGAACGAACGAACGAACTTTATTTTCGAAGGGTAAAGAATTGGGCGCGCAGGCCCGTCTAACATTCTGCCCTTCCACTCTCATTAATCTTGCATACTATATCCTTTCATTCCCACATGATGCTTTAAGCATTAATTTAAAGGCATGCAACATTATAAAGTTACCTTAACAGCATTCATTTACAGTATGCAAGCATAATAAAAAAAATGAGTAGGGGTTTTTTTTTTTGAAACAAACAAGCTAGTAAATGGGGGAAAAAAGTAATAATAAAATAAAATAAATAAAACAATAAATAAAAATAAATAAATACTGTATACCGACACTCACTCATGCGGTCAATCCGTCTACAATTAATCTGTATTTTTGGTATGCGGGTACATTCTCACGACTCACATTTCTAAAGTACAGTATTATGTGGGTACATTCACACATACATTACATTATATAATAATATTTTAAAGTGAATATAATAATGATATTACATGGATATAAAACAAATTATTCACACACAAAAATGAGCGGAAGAGGAAAAGAAATGTTGACCTATGGATGAGATGTTGACAGGCAAATACTGTTTCTATGGGGGTAGATAATCAGTGTTGAGGAAGTGTTTGAAAAGTGCTTTGTTAAAAGAATATTGTGTAGGTAGGCTTTTTAGGTGGTATGGAAGGCTGTTCCATAAGTAGGCACCAGAGTAGGCTAGACTCTTTTTGAACAGGTCGATCCTAGGTTTGGGCAGACGTAACTGATGTAATCGTTGTCCCTCCCTTCTACTGGTTTGAAACAATGATCTTAGGTACGACGGGACATTGTTAGATAGAATTGTGTGAGTCAGCTTGTTGCTCCAGGATCCATCGAGAGCAGGGAGTGGATGATGATATCATGGTCTATATATTTATTGTACAAACGCTGTAGTAAATTTCATATATATATATATATATATATATATATATATATATATATATATATATATATATATATATATATATATATATATATATATATATATATATATATATATATGTATATATATATATTAGAACCTCTGTCTGCTAGTCTGTGTATTTGAGTTTCAGGGAACGCAACAAGTTATTTTGGTAATGAAAGTTAGACATTAATTATATTATTTCCCTTGGTTCTCAATTCAAAAAAAAAGAATCCCTCTTTTCCCACCTTTTTGCTTTACTTCATATGATATTTTAAGAGACTTTTTGGGCGTCTTTGGGGTACTTCGTGCGATTTTTGAGATACTTCGAACGATATTTTGAGCAAGTTTGGGCGATATTACGGGCGACTTTGGGCTACTGTGTCCAATATTTTTGGCGAATTCGTGCCATATTTTGGCGAGTTTGGGCTACTTTGGTCAATATTATAGGCAACTTTGTGCGAATTCGGGCGATTTTTGGCTACTTGGGGCGATATTTTGGGCGACTTTAGACTACTTCGGACGTAAGTTTGGGCGACTTTTGGCTACTTAGGGCCATTTTTAGCCCACTTCGGGGAATATTTTGGGCAACGTGTGATATTTTGGGCTACTTTGGACGATATTTTGGGCGACTTTGGGCTGCTCGTGAGATGTTTTGTGCTACTTCAGGCCATATTTTAGGCACCTTTTGGCTACTCCGGGCGGTATTTAGGGCTACTATGGTGTAATTTTGGGCGACTTTGGGCTCTTGCGATTTTTAGGCAACTTCGGTCGATTTTTTGGTATACTTTGGGCTACTATGTTCGATTTTTTGGGCCATGTTTGGTTAATTAGGGCGATATTTTGGGCTACTTTCGATGATAGGTTGGACTACTTCAGACGATATTTTGGGCGACGTCGGGCGATATTTTGGGCGACGCCGGGCGATATTTCAGTCGACTTTGGCGATTTTCTTTGCTATTTCGGCGATATTTTGGGCTACTTCGGGCGGTTTTTGGGCTCATTCGGGCTTTATTTTGGGCTATCTGATATATATATATACATATATATATATATATATATATATATATATATATATATGTATATATGTATATATGTATATATGTATATATATATATATATATATATATATATATATATATATATATATATATATATATATATATATATATATATATATATATATATATATATATGTACATATATATACATATATATACATATATATACATATATATACATATATATACATATATATACATATATACATATATATACATATATATACATATATATACATATATATACATATATATACATATATATACATATATATACATATATATACATATTAGAATTGCTGTCTGTCTGAAATGCCGGGTGTATCTGCTTGTATATATATTTCATTTGGCGCCTAGCGCTGTCCAAAAGCGCTTTCATCCGAGTCACTGGGGTTTAAATCAACAGTCAGGTAGGGAAAAAATCTGAGGAAGATGAAGTGGTGAATGGAAGCGGAGGTCGCCTGATCATTATGTCAGGAGACCCAATACTTAGCAGAGACCTTTGTCTCATTTCAGTTTGTGGTACAAGTTTGCGGTACAAATTGCCAGCAGTCGACGCTAGACACCAACAATAGACGGGTCTTGAATACGCTTGACCTGACAACCTAAGCACCTACCTTGGCTTAGTGCAAGAGATATGCTGCTGCAATATGTGACTATTGAAGAGAAGTACAGTCCAAGGCACCTGTGGGAACCAACAGCGGCTGAAGCGGATGCCAACCGACCCTACATTGGAAGCTAAGTAGCAACCAATGGACATTTCCAAGTCCCACCACAATTTAAATCATCTGATGTTGATAAATATCATCGCTTTATTTTTTTTTATTATAAATAACTTTAATTATTTTACATTGTTAACCCATAACTGTGTTACCACGGAAAACCATGTCATCGGTCTTAGAAAAATAATCAAAATAGGAACATGGAACGTCAGAAGCTTATACCAACGAAAACAGTACATAGTGAAGAACGAGATGGAAAGACTAAACATCGATATCCTGGGCATCTCAGAGCACAGATGGTCGGGCCAGGGACACTTTTCGATTCCATCAGGAGGAACATTCATATACTCAGGCAAAGAGAGAGGAGGTCAGAGCGGCGTAGGCTTCTACCTGTCTAAAAGGACAGCTGCCTCACTATTAGGATATAATCCCATAAATGACCGCATTGTCACAATCAGACTGAAAGGAAAAAGAAAGAACATCACAATTATACAAACATATGCGCCAACAGCAGCTGCTGAAGAACAGGAAATTGAAGATTTTTACAATGAACTGCAAAATGCATTAGAGAAAGCAAATAAGCAAGATATTAGGATAATAATGGGAGATTTTAATGCCAAAGTTGGAAACGAAAGATTAGAACATGAAAAAAGAGTGAAAGGAAGTTATGGATTGGGCCAGAGAAATGAGAGAGGAGAACGCTTGACAACATTCTGCCTAGAAAACAACCTAGTCATCACGAATACTCTTTTTATGCAACACCCTAGAAGACTATATACATGGACGTCACCGGACGGAAAAAGCAAGAACCAAATAGATTATATCTTAATACAACAAAGGTGGCGATCTTGTATCTCATCCATCAAGACGTTCCCAGGAGCAGACTGTGACTCCGACCATGAACTTCTTGCTGCAAACTTCAAGATCAAATTGAAAAAAGTCGTTACAAGCGACAAAGTAATACGTTATGACACAAGCGCCATACCAGAAGAGTACAGTGTCGATATTCAGAACAAATTTGACATTTGTCGTGGAATATTCTAATCCACATATATAAATTATTAGGTAAATATGAAGCCTAACAAATAAAATTAATAAAGAAAAGAGCAATGGTAAAATAACAGTGCTGTCACAAAGAAGGTACTCGAAATCCCCCTTGTTTTCTGCTTCGTCTGCAAATTGTAACGCTTTCACGTTGATAGTAAAAGCTTACTGTATTATACCCGCTTTCTTCAATGAAACGTGTGCTGTATTTCTTGGAAAAACATTGAGAGGCAGACTGCGTAATGACCTAAATTAATCCTAACATTAATTATACTGCGTTACCAAAACGAACGAACAGATGGACTCAAATAGAAAGAGAGAGGGGCGAATAAAATCAGGAACGCATGCAAAATTAAACACGCGTCTCGCTATTAATGCCACCCCCAACAAGCGTAACGCGATACACAATTACTACTATCACGCGTGTTAGGCTACATGCACTAACTTTTTCGGACGAACAGTGATAAAATCCATTACCCATCCCAGAGTTAGGTTTTAAAATCCTGAAAAACGCTTATAAGGAAAGATGACAATAGATGGGTTTACGTTTGAAAACATTACAGTACCCAGACAGCACATCTTCGAAACAGGAGGTAGAAGGAATTGCATATTTTGAACGCAGCCACGTAGCTCTTTTAAATTTGGATATTTGGGTTCCTTAGGGCTTGCTGACAAAGAATATGTAAAACGTTACGCAAATAGTCCAGGAATTAATAAATTATAACCAAAATAAAATAGTGGGGATGCCTGACAACATGAAATCATTTCTGCTCATAAAATTTTTTTATAACGTGTTTGAAAAAACCTTACGTTACAGAAATAGCCTACCATGTAAACTCCAAATTGATTGGAGCGCAACAAATGAAAGACTAACCACGATTGGTCGGGCTATAAATACTATCTATCGTTGTTAGGGGAGACGTGGAAAGGTAACATTTTTTCAAACACTTGTCGAAACGTGGCTCCATTGGCTAGACTCGCTGATATACTCACTTAGGAGCGTTAGTTCGAGACCACTAGTGCAAATAAGCTTGATAAAGCAACAGTGCGTTGAAGCCAGCTCATATTTGTGTTAAATAAAAGCCTGGAACATAAGCAGATGGGAATTTGTGCCAGTATTTTGTGCCAGAATTCATTGCTAATCAACGTATCTGTGTTTGTTTCCATGAATTGTGGGACCGTGGTCTTGATGGTATTGAGCAGCACCTGGTCAGAGCTTTGCTGAATCCAGAGTCGGACAGCATACTCCTTGGTCCATTTAGCTATCAGTGAGGTGTCTCCAGAGCCGAGGGGAGAGTCGAGCAGAGGAGTCTGTTCCTGCCGCCATCACGCCAGATAAGCTGATGTGGCCAGCTGAGCTCAAAATTATGTCCCCTCATCTTGAAATGACTTTGTAAAAATAACATTCAGAGGGGAATTTAATTGTCTTAATATCAGGAACTGAGAACATCTCCAATACTAGTCCCAAAAGACAAACTATTGAAGTCATGATGACAAATACCAACAGAGCTTGAACAAAACAAAACCAGTATTACCTCATATTACTACTACACAACTGACACACATAGGATACTTTTAATAATATATGTCACTACAATATTCATATTGATAAATTCTGTACATATAACTTGTAATTAAAATTGATTGTGATTCCTGGTTCCCTTTGTATTTGAATCAGGACACATATTCATTCATAACAGCAATGAATACATATTGTTATTTGAAAAGTTATCAGTGACTCCTTTAAGATATCCTTTAGAGTGTTATATGTATGTGAGTGTCACAGTGTTGTCAAGTGTGGTGGAATAAATTAAATTGTTTATCTGTCTGTTGTTGTTATGACTTACACTTCATCATACACATACCCTAGACATACAACGTAGTCATCACACTATTCCAGAATAATTCTGACTGAGATATATATATATATGTGGCAGCAAGTAAGGTTATCTATAATACACTACTCTTATTAGATATAGATACCTTCACAGCTGATCTCAGTCAGTACACTAAGTCCCCTATAAATATTTATAACATCCCACTTCACCACTTATATTGGGGTCTCGCTCTTGGGATTTTGAATCTTTCCCTATTAAAAATATTGGGGGTAATTCACTTCAGGGAATATAAGAATTAAAAGGTATCCTTGGGTGGAATTAAATAAGGTTGAGCTCACGGTGCCTGTGTTGTCCATTAGATATATTTAGAGATTAAATTGTTGGTTAGACATTGTAGAAATTTACCTGATAGACAATGGCGGACCTGGCCAAGTTTCGATCTGCTGCTGTTCAGACTGCAAAAGAGTTAGGATTAGATGGGCAAGTTATGGTTGCCTATGTCACTACGGAATGTGACAAATTTATTGAACGCGAAGAAAGAAGATTAGAAAAAGAGGCCGAAAGAAAGTTAGAGGCTGAGACTAAGAGGTTGCAAGCTGAGGCTGAGACTAAGAGGTTGCAGATTGAGGCTGACAAAGAGGCTAAAGCATTGGAAGCCGAGGAAAGAAGACAGGCTGCAGAAAGGGAAGAGAAGAAATTAGCTGCAGAAAGGGAAGAGAAGAGATTAGCTGCAGAAAGGGAAGCAGAAAAGGAGGAGAAGAGAGTACAAAGGGAACATGAGTTACGACTAAGGGAGTTTGAGTTTCAAGGCCATGCTCCTGAAAATGGTGCCAGTCCCTTTGCCTCTGATGCCACTGCTAGCCAAGGAGCCTCAACCTCAGCTATGAATTTTCATTTAGATCATTTTGTTGAGAAAGACGATGATATAGAGAGCTACCTAAATAGGTATGAACTATTAGCTACCACGTATGGGTTAGAGAGAGAAAGGTGGAGCTTAAAGTTATCTCAGGGACTTCGTGGGGCAGCTTATGAAGTTTTTGCAAAAATGAGCAGAGGTGATCAGGAAAATTATGACATGCTAAAGCAGGCTCTTTTGTTAAGGTATGAAAAGAATGCAGAATTTTATAGGAAAAAATTTAGGAATGCTAAACTACTGTCAGGTGAAACCTATCACCAGTTCTCTGCACGAATAGAGACATACTTGGAGAAATGGACTTCTCTGGGGAAAACCCAAGATCTTAAGGAAATGGTCCTTATAGAGCAATTAAGAGAGTCCATGGCTCCAGACCTGAGAAAGTTTCTCATGGAACAAGGTGCAGAGAGGCTGGGTGAGTTGCTAAATGTTGCTGAAAGGTATCAAGCAGCTCAAGCAGAGGTAACAGGTAATAAAAAGAAACAGGTGGATAACTTTAGGGCACCACAGAACTTTAATAAATTTGATCCTAAGGATCAAAATAAAGGTAAGCACCAATTTGATAGGCCACGGTATGACAATAAAAATAAAGTCCCACAATTCGATGAAAGGAAATATGATGAAAGAAAATCTTTCAACCAAGGAAAAAGGTGGTGTAAAAATTGTCAGATGGACAATCATGACACTGACCGTTGCAGAAGGAAACCTGTGTATATGGCAACCCTTCAGGTCAGGTCGACCTCAAGACAGGAGGAGGATATTATGTTAGATACCACTCCAGAAGAGATGAGGAAGGCACAGGCTGGGGATAAAACACTCAAGCCTTGTTTCAGAAAATTGTCAACTTGTCATACAACTCCAGGCAAGGGAGATTTTTACATGAAAAACAAGTTGATTTATAGGAAGACTGGAGCTAGATCCAATGGTCACGGACAGCTGGTTCTTCCAAAACGATATAGGGCAGACTTAATAAGGAGTCTACATGTGAAACCAGATGGGGACCATGAGAAGATAGGTACCATCATTCAAAAGGTGGCTCACAATTATTATTGGCCCAAAGCAAGATGGGACATTGAGAATTTTGTAGAAAGGTGTAGCATAGCACATGAGGGAACACCCACAAGTGGGAACATGGATCAGGACCTGGACACGCCACGGGGCAAAATTAGGCCTGATAATAAAAAGAAAAATAGATTTGATAAAGTGGACCAAATGGAATGGGAAGCCCCTTTTCACGGACAAGCTTCACTTAACTGTTTTACAATGGCCACTATGCGGAGAGTGCAAAAAGATGTCTTACCCCAGGATAAGCCGACAATCCCTCAATCGGACTTAAACAAACTGGAGGAAGAGGATGTAGAGAGGAAATCTCTCATCAAGAATTTTAAGTGGGGAGAAAGCCCCAAAAGAAAAATTGGTAGCGGTCGTTTTGTGAATGATAATTCTGGGAGGAAAAATCATCACTATAAAGCTTCGAGTGGAAGAGACCATACCGGTGCATGGACAAATAGGTCCACACAATTAAAGGTCCATATGTAGCTTTGTTAAGAACGTGGACTGATGAAAAGGCAGAGGAAAACATTACATCTTCATACCAATATGTGAATGAGCTGACCACTCGTTTGAAAACTGGCTGGAAACTTGCCAATGAAAATTTGAAACAAGCCAGGAAGAAACATGCTGCCTATTATAACAGGAAGGCGAAAGACAGAAATTTGGCTGTGGGAGAGAAAGTACTGCTTCTTTTGCCCGGGAGTCAGAATAAGTTACAAATTGGATGGCAGGGTCCATATACAGTTCTAGAGAAGGTGTCTAGAACAAATTATAAGATAGATAAGAAGGGGAAAGAAAAAATCTATCATGTGAATCTCCTGAAGAAATATTTGGAAAGAGAACATCAGGAAGAGACACACTTGTTGACCTTGTCCATCGCCATGGAGATGAAAAAGGAACCACTTTCATCATTTGAATATCCATTACACCCCTGTGAGACAGCAGCACAGGTGAAAATCAGTACACATTTAACGAAAACTCAGAAAGAGAGAGTGCAACAGGTTCTAAATAATCATGCAGAGGTGTTAACAGACCGACCAGGGCATACAAACCTATTGGAATATGATATGAAACTGATAGACCCCACACCTGTCTGTATGAAACCATATTCGATTCCGTTTGCTAAGGAAAAAGCTTTGAAGGAAGAGATAGACTATCTATTGAAGGAAGGAATTATTTCGCACAGTGAGTCTTCGTATAGTTCCGGTGTTGTACTCTTAAGGAAGCCCTCTGGAGAACATAGACTCTGTATAGATTACAGGAGACTGAATGCTATTACAGAAGGACAGGTGGATCCATTGCCGGATACAAATCAGCTGTTTGCCAGACTAAATAAAGCTAAATATTTCTCAAAAGTGGATCTGAGTAAAGGATACTATCAGATTCCAGTAAAGCCTGAGGTTAGACCATACCTAGCTTTTAGTACCTCAGAAGGACACTATGAGTTTAATAGATTGCCATTTGGATTGAAGAATGCGCCTAGTGTCTTCTCTAGAATGATGAGAAAATTATTGGATCCTCTGAATAATCCCTGTATAACAAATTTTATGGATGATATCCTTATAGCAACAGAAACATTTGAGGAACACATTGACTCTCTGAACATGCTGTTTGATCGACTTAGGGAGGCAAATTTAACAGCCCGACCAACCAAATGTTGCGTTGGATGTAAAGAATTGGAATTTTTGGGACACACAGTTTATCAGGGAAACATGACCCCTGACCCAAAGAATTTAGAGAAACTACAGAAAGCCCCGAGACCACAAACCAAGAAGGACGTGAGATCCTTTGTCTCATTATGTGGTTTCTACCAGAAGTATATCAAAAACTTTAATTCCATATGTGCACCGTTAACTGAATTGACACGTAAAGGACATCCAGATCGCATTACATGGACACCACAATGTGAAATGACTTACCAAGAATTGAAGGAAAAGCTCACAAGTAAACCCATTTTGAAATTACCTGACTTAAGTCAAGAATTCATAGTAAGGACGGATGCAAGTAATATTGGGTTAGGTGCAACTCTACTACAGAAATCAGATGCATTGGATGGGGAATTAAGCCCAGTGGCATATGCTAGCAGAAAGTTGAATAAAGCTGAAATCAACTACTCAACTAGCGAAAAAGAATGTCTTGCAGTAATATGGGCGATAAAGAAATTCAATATTTATCTATATGGGAAGGCATTTAAGTTGCAAACAGACCACAAACCTTTATCGTTTCTAGCACAGGCTAGGCATGAGAACTCCAGGTTACTCCGATGGTCTTTACTTTTGGCTCCATATAATTTTAGCATTGAGTATATATCTGGAAAAACCAATTTGGGAGCGGATTTTTTAAGCCGCCATCCGTGTGATGAGAATCACCGTAAACCCCAGAAATAATAATAAATTTCTCTATGTGTATATAGAATAAAGGACTGACATATAATGTCTGTTTTAAGAGGGGAGGTGTCGTGGAATATTCTAATCCACATATATAAATTATTAGGTAAATATGAAGCCTAACAAATAAAATTAATAAAGAAAAGAGCAATGGTAAAATAACAGTGCTGTCACAAAGAAGGTACTCGAAATCCCCCTTGTTTTCTGCTTCGTCTGCAAATTGTAACGCTTTCACGTTGATAGTAAAAGCTTACTGTATTATACCCGCTTTCTTCAATGAAACGTGTGCTGTATTTCTTGGAAAAACATTGAGAGGCAGACTGCGTAATGACCTAAATTAATCCTAACATTAATTATACTGCGTTACCAAAACGAACGAACAGATGGACTCAAATAGAAAGAGAGAGGGCGAATAAAATCAGGAACGCATGCAAAATTAAACACGCGTCTCGCTATTAATGCACCCCAACAAGCGTAACGCGATACACAATTACTACTATCACGCGTGTTAGGCTACATGCACTAACTTTTTCAGACGGACAGTGATAAAATACATTACCCATCCCAGAGTTAGGTTTTAAAATCCTGAAAAACGCTTATTAGGAAAGATAACAATAGATGGGTTTACGTTTGAAAACATTACAGTACCCAGACAGCACATCTTCGAAACAGGAGGTAGAAGAAATTGCATATTTTGAACGCAGCCACGTAGCTCTTTTAAATTTGGATATTTGGGTTCCTTAGGGCTTGCTGACAAAGAATATGTAAAACGTTACGCAAATAGTCCAGGAATTAATAAATTATAACCAAAATAAAATAGTGGGGATGCCTGACAGCATGAAATCATTTCTGCTCATAAAATTTTTTTTATAACGTGTTTGAAAAAACCTTACGTTACAGAAATAGCCTACCATGTAAACTCCAAATTGATTGGAGCGCAACAAATGAAAGACTAACCACGATTGGTCGGGCTATAAATACTATCTATCGTTGTTAGGGGAGACGTGGAAAGGTAACATTTTTTCAAACACTTGTCGAAACGTGGCTCCATTGGCTAGACTCGCTGATATACTCACTTAGGAGCGTTAGTTCGAGACCACTAGTGCAAATAAGCTTGATAAAGCAACAGTGCGTTGAAGCCAGCTCATATTTGTGTTAAATAAAAGCCTGGAACATAAGCAGATGGGAATTTGTGCCAGTATTTTGTGCCAGAATTCATTGCTAATCAACGTATCTGTGTTTGTTTCCATGAATTGTGGGACCGTGGTCTTGATGGTATTGAGCAGCACCTGGTCAGAGCTTTGCTGAATCCAGAGTCGGACAGCATACTCCTTGGTCCATTTAGCTATCAGTGAGGTGTCTCCAGAGCCGAGGGGAGAGTCGAGCAGAGGAGTCTGTTCCTGCCGCCATCACGCCAGATAAGCTGATGTGGCCAGCTGAGCTCAAAATTATGTACCCCAGCTTAAAATGACCTTGTAAAAATAACATTAAGAGGGGAATTAAATTGTGTTAATATCAGGAACTGAGAACATCTCCAATAATAGTTCCCCTAAAGACAAACTATTGAAGTCATGATGACAAATACCAACAGAGCTTGAACAAAACAAAACCAGTATTACCTCATATTACTACTACACAACTGACACACATAGGATACTTTTAATAATATATGTCACTACAATATTCATATTGATAAATTCTGTACATATAACTTGTAATTAAAATTGATTGTGATTCCTGGTTCCCTTTGTAATTGAATCAGGACACATATTCATTCATAACAGCAATGAATACATATTGTTATTTGAAAAGTTATCAGTGACTCCTTTAAGATATCCTTTAGAGTGTTATATGTATGTGAGTGTCACAGTGTTGTCAAGTGTGGTGGAATAAATTAAATTGTTTATCTGTCTGTTGTTGTTATGACTTACACTTCATCATACACATACCCTAGACATACAACGTAGTCATCACACTATTCCAGAATAATTCTGACTGAGATATATATATATATGTGGCAGCAAGTAAGGTTATCTATAATACACTACACTTATTAGATATAGATACCTTCACAGCTGATCTCAGTCAGTACACTAAGTCCCCTATAAATATTTATAACATCCCACTTCACCACAACATTCTTATGGCAGTACAGGAGGAAATGACACCAGATGAACTTGCTAATAACATCAGAGATGTATATATTACAAATGCACAGAGGTTAATTCCTAAAAGAAGCATAAAGAGACGAGAATACATCTCAGACGAAACACTGAAGTTGGTGGTAGAGAGAAGAAAAATGAAGTCCAAAAAAGATACAGAAAATCAGGAGTTGTACAAGGAATACACAAAGCAGATTAAAAAACGAGTCAGACAAGACAAACAACAATACATAAACGACACCTGCAGGAAAATAGAGGAAATGCGCGAACAGGGATTGAGTAAGAATATGTTTTCTGAAGTAAGAACATTGAAAAACAGCAACTTTAAATCATCACCTCGAGCAATAAACGACAAGAAAGGCGACACTCTAACAGAACGTAAAGATATTCTGAACAGATGGAAGGAGTACTGTCAAGAAATGTATACGGAAATAAACAAAGCGGCAGATAACAACGTCATGAATGAAGCGGAACGTGAACCAGAACCTACCATAGAGGAAGTCCGGAATGCAATCAAACACTTAAAAAGTGGAAAATCTCCTGGTTGTGATGAAATAACAGCTGAAATGATACAGGCAGGAAGAGAAGGCAGCGCTCGTATATACCATGCATTATGCTGCAAGATCTGGCAAAGCGGAATTTGGCCCAAGGAATGGAAAAGATCAATTTACATACCCTTGCCAAAAAAGGGCAACCTGAAACTGTGCACAAACTACAGAACTATAGCTCTTATAAGCCATGCCAGCAAAATACTTTTACAAATCATAATGAAAAGGATGCAACAAAAGCTAGAAACAGAAATAAATGAAGTACAGGCGGGTTTTCGACCAGGTAGAGGCACTAGGGATCATATATTCAACATGAGGATCATCATAGAAAAGTGTAGAGAATTCAACGTTGACCTACATACTTGTTTCATTGATTACACAAAAGCTTTCGATTGTGTACAACATCAGCAGTTATGGGCTATTATGAAAAATATGGGATTTCCAAACCACCTTATACAACTCATCGCACTGCTGTACCAAGAACAACAGGCAGCCGTAAGAATAGAGGGGGAAACATCAGAATGGTTTGAAGTACAGAAAGGAGTAAGACAAGGCTGTACCCTTTCCCCTTACCTGTTTAACATTTATGCCGAGAATATCATGAGAAACGTAAGAGATGACCAAGAACACACAGAGTTTGACTCATTTAACATCGGCGGGTACCAGATCCCGGAAATCAGATATGCTGACGACACAGTCCTCCTATCGACCAACCCAGAAGGACTTGAACAATTACTTCTGTCCACCAAAAAACACAGCGAGGCCCAGAATCTATACCTAAACACCAAGAAGACCAAAGTATTGACAACAGACAAAGTAAAGACCAAACCAGAAATTGAAATTGATAACGAAGAACTGGAAAGTGTCAATGAATTCGAATACTTAGGATCAATCATTAACAGCTCTGGCGACTGTGCAGTAGAAATTAAAAGAAGACTTGCAATTGCTTCACATAAGCTAATACAGATGAAAAACCTATGGCAAGGCACAAGCAAAGAAACAAAGTTACAACTGATCAGAGCATGTATATTCCCAGTAGCAACATACGGCTGCGAGACTTGGACACTCAATAAAACAGTTGCAAAAAAGATTACATCATTCGAAATGAAATGCTACAGAAGGATGTTGAGAATACCCTGGACAGAAAAAAAGACCAACAGAGAAGTACTGCACTCACTAAATGTACAGGAACATTGGCTCCTAAATACCATCGCAATAAGGAAGCTGAAATTTTTCGGTCATATAAAAAGACATAATAGTCTGGAAAAATCAGTGATGGAAGGCATGGTCCCTGGAAAAAGGGGAAGGGGTCGACCTAGACGACGGTGGACCCAGGACATCACAGAGAGTCTGAACTTGTCTTTGGCTAATGCAGGTCGACTTGCCCAGAATCGTGATGCGTTCAGAGCAGCTGTAATGGAGACAACGTTCTGGAAAGAATACGTCACATGATGAATGAACCCATAACTATATATTAAACATGTTTATCTGTAACTTTAAAGCTATAGTTGGATTAATCACTCTTGAGTCAATTGCATGTCCGCGCCCGTATGAATCATACTGTTTCAAATATATAAACATAGAGAGCTATAAAATTAATAGTTGCTGAATCACTATCGTAGATTTTTGATAGGAAATTAAGACTTGGATTGGTCCCTTCTGAATAGATTGGAATGAGTGATAGCCAACGTGAGAGATGATGGTAGAAATAGATTTCCACGAGTGAGATGGTAGAATGTGATAGAGGTTGTCTCTGAGATCGAGAAATCTTCTCTCTCTCTCTCTCTCTCTCTCTCTCTCTCTCTCTCTCTCTCTCACCTATCTTCTACAACAGATTTAGAGTAGTCGGACAGTCTAACACCTATACATATATTCATATGTATATTACCACTCACGTGCACACACACAATTGACGACAGTGAGACACACAGACGTGGGAAAACTATAACAATGATTATTTAGACATTTTGGAACGAAACTGACCGACACGCTGGAATAATTATTGAGTAGTTCAATTATCATAACAAACTTCTCTCACAACATATAAAATTACATCAAAGCATATACAGCAAATCATTAAAAAATCAAGGAATGCTACAAGAATGATAGACCCGTTGGTATGATCCTTCCCCTCGATGTATAGCTCACAGTCCCGTTAGAAGACAGTGATAGTCCCAAAGAGACATAGATACATATGATTGGGTCTAATATTTCCCCTGTTAAAAAAATATGAACAGACTTTGATAGTAGTATGGTCTATCCTAAGGAAAATATAGTTAGCAACAAATCTTGCATAAGGAAAATTATAAAGTGGGTGAATCAACAAAGAACATCCCTCCGTCTACTTTCACTCGGTTCTTTCATCAGGGCCCTAACTCACACAACCTTACCTACAAGCGTGCTGCTGTTCGCCGTCTGGTGCAAACTTTAGGACACTTCTCTACAGTGAATCTGTATTCTTTGGATAAAGAGAATCCCAGCTCTGCAGATACAGGTTTCTTCCACTGCATCCGGGGAGCATTCACTTCACCAGTTTAATTTAAAGATTTCTGTTAAGGTCACTTGAATCAGTTTGGGTAAGAAAGTTAAACGGGCACACAGTGTCAGAAACACGAGGTTTCCCTTAATTAGGAAAATAACCGGTGGACGACTTCTCTCAACAAATAATCTTGGTTCATCACACACTTGGTCAAATAATGTAGGAAAAGTTAATGTTTTTGTTCTGTAATTACTCTCGCCACAAGGCAGCATGTACATTAGAGTTTGTGAAGAAATATGATCTGGCTCAAAGGCCCAGTATAAGCATTTATTCTTTAAAAAAAACCCGTTAGTGGGATTGGTATTCTGTCTATCTCTGAAGGCACGCGCCCTGTCAGACAGGTGTTACTTGAAAACCCACGTGGTTAAAGATTTAAAATGTTTATGTTTCTCACAGGTATGTCTCTGTACTAAACGCCGGCAAAGTTTGGGTTACCCCAGTATTCACTGAATAAAGAAAAAACACATATGAAATATTGTACATATTATGTACTCAATATAACTTACATTTTGAACTGCAAGCGTAGAGCTTGACTTGACGTTTAAACTTTCCCGTGAAATAAGTTATATATAAAAATCAATCATCATGAATTAGGAATACATACGTATTCCGTCAACACTCATGAGGCATCTAGCATTTATAAGTTGGTTTAGAAAAATTATTCTCGTCTGATTATTTAGCAGTTAAATTAAATTCATTATAGCTACATGATTTTAAGCTAGAAATTATAATTTATTCTGTTTTTCCACTGTAACTCATCACTAGAAAATAATACAGACTATATTTTAATTCTTTCTGCACAAAGGAACTGGTGAAAATGAAATAGGCGATTTAACACTTTAAACCCTTTGTGGTAAAGTGGGATGATATAAATATTTATAGGGGACTTAGTGTACTGACTGAGATCAGCTGTGAAGGTATCTGTATCTAATAAGTGTGGTGTATTACAGATGACCTTACTTTGCTACCACATTTAGACCTCAGTCAGACTTATTCTGGAATATTGTGATGACTACGTTGAATGTCTAGGGTTATGATAGTGATGAAGTGTATGTTTACAACAACCAACAGACAGATAAACAATTTAATTTAATCCACAATACTTTACAACACTGTGACACTCACATACATAGAACACTCTATAAGACTATCTTAATAAGTCAAGTGTAACTTTTAAAATATGTATTAATTCCTTTCAATAATAGATATCCTGATTCAACTACAAAGTGAACCAGGAATCACAATCAAATGAAATCACAAGTTGTATGTACACAATTTATAGATAGGATCTTTGTATTGACATATATTATTATTACAATATGTGTGTAAGTTGTGATGTAGTACTATGAGGTAATACTGGCTATTCAAGCTAGGTTGTTGTTTGTCATCATGACTTCAAGTGTTTGTTTCTGGTGGAAATAATATTGGAAAGGTTCACAGTTTCTTTTTATTTGAAACAAATAAATGTCTCTCTTGATTTTATGTAAAGTCACTTTTAGAGGGGGGTATACACAAGACTGAGCTGCTCTGGCCAACGTAATCTTAACTTCTGTGTGGGCGGCAGGAAACAGTCTCCTATGCTCGCTTGCTTCACAGTTTTCTTGAGAAACAACACTGGTCGATATCTTGACCAAGGAGTATGCTATCAGCCTCTGGATTCAGCAAAACTCAGACCAGGTGCTGCTTTAATACTTTAGTACCACGGCCCCTGAAACAAGAAGGTTGTACCTCCTACTTCAGAACTAATTTATAATCTATTTCCACACTGAAGCACAATACATAACAAACACCGAGTTCAGCGCGGTAGGCCAACTGTTAGCTTCTCATGAACAATATACACCAGTATTCCTCTCCCTAATAGTTACAACGCCTCTGCAATTCCAGCATTATTTCCTTCTATTCAATAAGATAGGTGTCATAGTACTATTTGGCAATCCCATGCAGTTATACTCCTCTCCGACAAGTTTTTCTCATGATAGAGCAATATCTAGGCTTTGCCTCATGTTTGTTACTGAACCACACACATACAGACATAAATTTATCAATTCACATTCAATTTTCATCTAAAAGATATCAAATATGTCTAGCTTACCACAATTCACGGAAATATTAAACAAATACGTTGACTGGCGATGAGTTATGGCACAATTCCGATCTGCCTCTGTCCCAGCCTTTTATTAGAAAAATATGAGCTGGATCTCAACGCACTTGCTTTTACAAATTGGATTTTCAAAAAGTGGCACTGAACTGACGCTCCTAATTGATTATATTAAATGGTCTAGCCAATAAGACCATATTTACAAAAGCATTTGAAAAAAAGTACCCTTCCTACCGTTTCCCTTAACAACCAAAAATAGTATTTGCAGTCGACTAATCATGTTTCGCCTTACATATAATTCTAGCCAATCAAATCGGATTTAATGTGGTGGCCTCATTTCCTCTAAAGCAGTGTCCAAACACGCCGTTATGAGCAAATATGATCATGTGTTGTCAGACAACACCACTATAGTATTTTGGCTATAATTTGTTAATTATTAGACTATTTGCTTAACACCTAACATATTCTTTGTCAGCAAGACCTAAGGCACCCAAATATGTAAGTTTAATGGAGCTAAGTGGCTGCGTTCAAAATATGTATTTTCTTCTACAACCCGCTCACTTCGATACGATGGGGTGTCTTCTGTACTGTCAGGCTAATGTCAGGATTTCAGACGTAAAACAGTATTGTGTCATGTTTCCCAATAAGCATTAACCATGTTTTTTAAAACCTTACCTCGTATTGGTAGTGTTTTTTATTACTGTTTATTTGAAAAAATGCAAGTCTGCATGCCTTTCGCGTGGGGTAGTATTAATGGAATATTAATCTAGGTCATTACGCAGTGTGTCTATCTCAAGGTTTTCTAAGAAACACAGTACCCGTTTTATTTTTCGAAACGCGTGTATTTGATGCAGTAGGCTTTACTAGCAAACGTGAAAGCGTTACAATTTTTCAGACGAAGTAGAAAAAGGGGATTTCTTGTTTAACTAGTATGACGTTCTATAACACAGGCGTACGCTATTGTGACCGCACTGTTCTTTTATCATTCTTCTTTCCTTGTATTGAATTAATTCGTTAGGCTTTACATTTCCTTTTTAATTTATATATGTGGATTAGAATTTCTCACGACACACTTCACAAAATACTAGATATAATATATTTACCTCAACACAGAACTACGGTATCACAACGAAACTAAGGGTTTCATTTATAAGTTTAAGTATCTAGAACGAAGTGACCACGTCTACTGCAAATTGTAGAATGAGTGAAATCAAGTTTAAAACTCTGATTATATCTATCAAACCAGACAAAAGATCCCACGTTATTTCGCGAAATCCGAAATAATCTCCCCTTTCTGTCTAAGCTTACATTTAACACTTCTCATTACTAGACGTTTTGCCCATAACTGCCAAACGTGCGTTCACATCTTACGCCAAAACTTTCCGTGGAGCGTGAGTGTCATCTGAGAAATGCTAGACACTCTGTCTGCTCTGAGCGAGCATGTCTGGCGTGATTCACACCTCACCGAGCAACTCAGCCAAGGAAACTCGCGTGACAGGTGCAAATGTAGACAATTTGTCTGCTCTCATGTCTGATTATGAAACATAATCACACATCTCGTCTTACTGCAGCGACTCTTCACAGTTTGTCGTCTATCTGCAGCGACTGACATCTACGTAATAGTGTTACTAGTCAGGATGTGAAAAAAAAACGGCAAAGTGAGAATGGGAAAGAAAATATTTCTCGCAAACGAGCGAATGCGAAAAATACAGGAAAAAGGTAAAGAGTGATAATAAAATAGAGGACACGGGTGGAAGAAAGAAAGAATATATAAAAAATTTATTGATCATAATCTCTATGCGACAGTCACCTTCAGCTGGGGGCTCAGAAATGCGAATGAAAATAAATTACATCACAAAAGAGGCGGGAGAACACTAAAACTCATGACAGCTTAGATGATCTCAGTTGTTATGCTTGCTTTTCTTTAAAATAATGTGAAGCACCCTTAAACAGAAGTATCATTTTTCTATTTTTAATCTCTGCCAAAAGTATCATGGTTATAATCTAAGTTTGGCCATAGTTTGACCACTGCTGCGTAGGAGGGGAAACAGTTCTGTCACAGGGGGTTTCAAATATTCATATTTTTTTTACAAAATTTCAGGAATTTTCCCCAATTATGTTGAGGAGCGTTCGTCGCGCAATGTATAGTGGGTGTATATGAATAATTATCTCCAATTTATATGTTTACCCAGAGAAGCATCATTGCTGTTCATAGATAAAACTTCTATGTTTTCGTGCCACTCTTTGCGTGTCATTGATGGCCTTCTGACGGAAAATGGAAGTGAATGAAATGACCAAAGGGGAATCGGTGCTGTCATCGGGATATGCAGCAGAAAGATAACAATATTACCCCCACACCCCTTTCCCCGCGGCATGTTTTTGCAGGTTACGCGTTCGTTAAACATAAAAATAAGAACCTACCGAACAGTAACAAAACCCAAGTTACCTTTTGGCAGTATTCACAACGGAAGCGAGCATCGGTTTAATGGTGATTTTGGCTTCGTCTGATTTTTTGAGATCTAAGTTATATTGATGCTGCAGTAACGTTAATTCAATTATATGCGCCTTTTCATGTCCGATCTGTGGCGTTGGTACACTTTTGATTACATGTGTGGCACTCGCAACCTGATAATTCTAAATCGTCAACAAAATACTTGATGAGATTAGCCACCACGTACCTCCATACCTGTGTGAGTCTACTAATTCAACTCTTGACCACATGGAACATAAATCTTTGGATCCAGACATTCCCATTGAACTGTTTATTAACTGTTCCATTTTAATTGCTGAAAAACTCATACTCAGGAATAGATTTCCTTGGGTTCAGGCTGTTAATGCAGTCTCATTTATCAGTAACGCTCGTATCTACTCAATGTTATTGAACTTCATAATCTGGTGAATAAGTGTCGGAGACTTGTAAATTAGAAAGAATGGATGGGTGTGAAAAAAAATCGAAAAAAGGTGATTCGTCTTACCAGGACAAAAGACAAAGAAAATAGCCAACCTTAAGTTCGCCAGGGAAAGGAAAGAAAGTGAAGGCTAGATATACACTTAAGAATCTAAATAAATGTAAAAATTAAACCTAGGTACTTCCCTGAAGGCATCGAAATCCTACCACTTTAACTGCCCGCGAACGGACGAGCTTGCCCGGAAAAGGAAATGACTGCCAACACCGGATGTACACACAACATACTAAGAAACTAAAAAACGAAACTGAACAATAAACTACCCAAACATAAATTAGTGAGGACTGGAAATAGAAGAAGACAGAATGAGTTGGAGATAAATAAATATGAAATAAAAAATCATGACATATTAAAAACAGTGTATTATATATTCATTCATATTATTAGAAGGCGGCAGAAAAATAGAAAAAAAAAGGATAAGAGTGGAAAGAGTCAAAATAGAACCAGAGAGGAAAGGGTGGCCTCAGATAAAGGTGTGCAGAGTGTTAAGACCAGCTGGTTTTAGACACCATATGCGGTGGATAAGACGGTTCTCAAGCTGTTCTCGGCTAGCAGTGTCAGAGGAGCAGGATCTGATCGCCGTGACCTGGATGTCGATGGGACCATGGTGGACAGGACCATTAAAGTGTATGGCAACTGGTGTGGATTTTTTGCTGAGAGATGTCATTCAAGTGCTGGCTGAGTCGTTTGCCTGTTTGGCCAATATAGGTTTTGCAGCAACGTTTACATATGATCGTATAAATGACATTGCGCGACTCACACGTGAAGCTACTGCTGATGGTGTACGTAGCCTTAGGAAAAGATACCTTGTGGGTTGAGATGACATACTTGCACGTGTTGCATCGTGTCCGACCACAGGGTAGTGTGCCAAAGTGAGTGGCATTCTCCTTTGGAAGACGGCTGTGAACAAGAAGATCCTTCAAGTTCTTGTCGCGTCTATATGCCACCAAAGGTGCTTCACCGAAAACTTCTTGGGTCACAGACTCTGCCTCAATTTGTCCTTCCAAAAGCTTGTTCACTGTCCATGTTTCTGCACCATACAATAAAGAACATGTATAACCTTTGATGAATCTGAGTTTGAATTTTCAATAACACTTGTCAAATCTTGAGATGACAAAAAATGTCATACACTAAAAATGTTCATCAAGTGCTAATATTAGATGTTCTATTTCTCTCTCTCCCTTCACACACACACACACACACACTCTCTCTCTCTCTATCTCTCTCTCTCTCTCTCTCTCTCTCTCTCTGTCCACCGAAAGCAATTTTATTCCGAGACTGAATCTCCAGTTCTGTCTTTCATGTCTCTTTTTTTAAATACTGCAACAAATGTCCGTCTCCATATGCCCCTGGGTGTACATGCCTTTCTGTGATCCAGGGGAGGCCAGGCTATTACTTGACATGGTCGACTATCTCTTATCATCCTTAGCACGCGACAGACACATCTCCACCATTTCTTCTAATCTCTTGACCGATGTCACAATTACCAAACCGCTTTAGATGTCGGAACGGGGTGGTTTTTCTCATGTAATGTTCAGATGATACACAACCAAAAGGGACATTTTTTATAACCAAGTATGCAGCAGAACCGTTGTGAAAGAAGTTGTACTTTTAGGTTAATTGCAATAGAATAGAGGATCAAGAACCAGCAGTGGCGGATCTACATGTTGGGAGGCACAGAGGCTTGAACTTTTGGAGGGGCCCCTTTTATTTAAAAAAAGTTTTGGGGATGGAAAAGAAACGTTTTATAGAGAAAACTGGACTTGAGGAAGGGCTGAAGCTCAAGCTTCATTAGCTTCACATTAGAACCGCCTTGAAAATCAGTATAATACAGCAGTTACGACATAGTCATATTGGGCAGATCGTACGGTCGACTGTTCAATACACATGCTAACAATACAACAACCACAGCGGAAGCATTATGTTCTATAAAATTATTTGTCCCTGTTCGTAACTTTTCAATATAATAACCGTTGATAAAGTTACTAAAACTAATCAATGTGTGAACGAAGATTCGGATTGGCTAAGTCTTTATTTTATACTCAGTTGATTAGCCAGCGATAAGTGCATTACTAATAATAAATGGTTCAGTATTTACTAGCAATCATAAATTATTAATTTTGACATTGCATAACTGTCTTTGTCTTCAAAGAGAAATTTGTTAACTGTCTTCGGAACATTTGTTGCACTGTACTCATTTTAAAATAAGATTCACTTAAATCTACACAAGACCTGGTAGCATATGTAATGTTATACTTTGGTTAATAATAATAATAGTACTAGGGGTTGTGGTAATTCTACTTTTCGTAGTAGTAGTAGTAGAAGTAGTAGTAGTAGTTTTAGTAGTAGTAGTATTAGTGGTAGTTTTAGTAGTAGTTGTAGTAGTGGTAGTTTTAGTAGTAGTTGTAGTAGTAGTAGTTTTAGTAGTAGTAGTATTAGTGGTAGTTTTAGTAGTAGTAGTATTAGTGGTAGTTTTAGTAGTAGTTGTAGTAGTGGTAGTTTTAGTAGTAGCAGTAATAGTAGTAGTAGTTGTTGTTTTAGTAGTAGTAGCAGCAGTAGTAGTGGCAGTTTTTGTAGTAGTAGTAGTAATAGTAGTAGTAGTAGTAGTAGCAGCAGTAGGTGGTAGTTTTAGTAGTAGTAGTAGTAGCAGCAGTAGGTGGTAATTTCAGTAGTAGTAGTAGCAGCAGTAGTAGTGGTAGTTTTTGTAGTAGTAATAGTAGTAGTAGTAGTAAAAGCAGTAGGTGGTAGTTTTAGTAGTAGTAGTAGTAGTGGTAGTTTTAGTAGTAGTTGTAGTAGTGGTAGTTTTAGTAGTAGCAGTAATAGTAGTAGTTGTTGTTTTAGTAGTAGTAGCAGCAGTAGTAGTGGTAGTTTTTGTAGTAGTAGTAGTAATAGTAGTAGTAGTAGTAGTAGCAGCAGTAGGTGGTAGTTTTAGTAGTAGTAGTAGTAGCAGCAGTAGGTGGTAGTTTCAGTAGTAGTAGTAGCAGCAGTAGTAGTGGTAGTTTTTGTAGTAGTAATAGTAGTAGTAGTAGTAAAAGCAGTAGGTGGTAGTTTTAGTAGTAGTAGTAGTAGCAGCAGTAGGTGGTAGTTTCAGTAGTAGTAGTAGCAGCAGTAGTAGTGGTAGTTTTTGTAGTAGTAGTAGTAATAGTAGTAGTAGTAGTAAAAGCAGTAGGTGGTAGTTTTAGTAGTAGTAGTTGTAGTAGGAGTAGTAGTGCTAGTTTTAGTAGCAGTAGTAGTAGTAGTAGGAGTAGTAGTGCTAGTTTTAGTAGTAGTAGTAGGAGTAGTAGGAGTAGTAGTGCTAGTTTTAGTAGTAGTAGTAGTAGGAGTAGTAGTGGTAGTTTTAGTAGCAGTAGTAGTAGTAGTAGGAGTAGTAGGAGTAGTAGTGCTAGTTTTAGTAGCAGTAGTAGTAGTAGTAGGAGTAGTAGGAGTAGTAGTGCTAGTTTTAGTAGCAGTAGTAGTAGTAGTAGGAGTAGTAGTGGTAGTTTTAGTAGTAGGAGTAGTAGTAGTAGGAGTAGTAGTGGTAGTTTTAGTAGTAGTAGGAGTAGTAGTGGTAGTTTTAGTAGTAGGAGTAGTAGGAGTAGTAGTGCTAGTTTTAGTAGCAGTAGTGGTAGTAGTAGGAGTAGTAGTGGTAGTTTTAGTAGTAGGAGTAGTAGTGGTAGTTTTAGTAGTAGGAGTAGTAGGAGTAGTAGTGCTAGTTTTAGTAGCAGTAGTAGTAGTAGTAGGAGTAGTAGTGGTAGTTTTAGTAGTAGGAGTAGTAGTAGTAGGAGTAGTAGTGGTAGTTTTAGTAGTAGTAGTAGTAGTAGGAGTAGTAGTGGTAGTTTTAGTAGTAGGAGTAGTAGGAGTAGTAGTGGTAGTTTTAGTAGTAGGAGTAGTAGTAGTAGGAGTAGTAGTGGTAGTTTTAGTAGTAGTAGTAGTAGGAGTAGTAGTGGTAGTTTTAGTAGTAGGAGTAGTAGGAGTAGTAGTGCTAGTTTTAGTAGCAGTAGTAGTAGTAGTAGGAGTAGTAGTGGTAGTTTTAGTAGTAGTAGTAGTAGGAGTAGTAGTGGTAGTTTTAGTAGTAGGAGTAGTAGGAGTAGTAGTGCTAGTTTTAGTAGTAGTAGTAGTAGGAGTAGTAGTGGTAGTTTTAGTAGTAGGAGTAGTAGGAGTAGTTGTGCTAGTTTTAGTAGCAGTAGTAGTAGTAGTAGGAGTAGTAGTGGTAGTTTTAGTAGTAGGAGTAGTAGGAGTAGGAGTAGTAGTGGTAGTTTTAGTAGTAGTAGTAGTAGGAGTAGTAGTGGTAGTTTTAGTAGTAGGAGTAGTAGGAGTAGTAGTGCTAGTTTTAGTAGTAGTAGTAGTAGTAGGAGTAGTAGTGGTAGTTTTAGTAGTAGGAGTAGTAGGAGTAGTAGTGCTAGTTTTAGTAGTAGTAGTAGTAGGAGTAGTAGTGGTAGTTTTAGTAGTAGGAGTAGTAGGAGTAGTAGTGGTAGTTTTAGTAGGAGTAGTAGGAGTAGCATTAACAGAGTAGTACTAGTAGTGGTAGTTGTTGTTGTAGTAGCTACCCCCCTGTCATCTGTAGAGATGATGCGCCCACGAGGTGATAGCATTCAGATGCTTTTATTTAGCTGGTGTTCTTTTCACCTGTTCTCTTCTCTTACGTTTGTAATAATAATAATATCAATAATGAGGATAGGACAAATAAAAACAAAGTTATTGGCTAGTATCACAAAGCATTGTTGTTCTGAACACCACAGGGTAGGGATAAGTAGAGAGGAAACCTGAAACTTTGCAAAGAGGAGAACTGAAGACGTAAATAACGATGCCAATAATGATATATAAATAACTCGTAGAGAATGCCGGGAATGAAAAGCTTGCAACGATATTGGTTTGGGTAAATGTCCTTGGCGATCATGATCCGATGTGAGCTGAAATGCAAAGCACGAAACAGCCGCGCCATCTACCCAAAATTTATGGCATCCTCAGATAAATAGGCACTCTCTACTGTGCGCCACATCTAGAGTGTTGGAAATCTACCAAACAAGAGTAGGTCAAGGGGAAAACCCTCTGATGTTGTTTCTGTTTATGGATAAACATTTAATATTTGAGCACAAAAATAAATGTATATCTGTGATATTTTTAAAGTGTTTACAGCAGTTGTCTGTGACCATATGAACATATATGTAAGTAATGGACAAAACCAGCCACATACATTAATTTATAGCAAAACTCTATATGTTATTGACTTTCCTGGAAAACAAAAAGCTCAAGGTTCAACGAGAGATTCCTGTCGCCTGAAAAAAAGCCAATTTCTTGATACTGGCATCAATTCGGAAAGGCGACACTTTGATTAAATCGTAATGCAGTCTGATCGAGCTAACACCACACCGGAATGCATGAACGTAATTAATCAAACGTCCGACACTGTAGGCGAAGAGAAAGACGTTAAACAAATTCAACTTAGCTACTGCGGTAAAAGTTAAAGGTCATTCCATTCTCAGGATATTGCCGTAGGAGAGTAAAGTGTTTGAAATGTCACTACAGTAGGCCCAGCTTTATGACATGGGATAAACAGTGCTTTTCACGCCGTCTTTGCCTTCCCTAACTCAAGAACAGAGTCAAGTTCTCAATTACAGCTATGTAGACGGGAGCGTAACGCTGTCTAGTTTTGAACCACGTAATTTTGCTGTGAGAGGTAAACGCTCTAACCACTATGCCAGTCGTGTGCCGTAAGGGAAAATAAAGACAACAAGCAGATTTATTATTACTGCTACAGGCTTGCAGCCGCGGTAGCGAAGTGGTTAGTGCACTGTCTTCCTAGCTCGGTGGTCTATGGTTTGATCCCCAGTTGAGGTGCAATTTAGTAGGCCGCAAACGGTTCATGACTCAGCCTCATGAATTGGGTACCAGAGCAACTCTGGGAGGGTTAAGATGGTTGCCATGATACTGACCACTTTGACGTATAATGGAAATGAAGCCTCCTGTATCCGACAGCCTTTAATGACCTCGGCGTAGTCACGCATTTCTCTGCCTGTCTGACTCACCTTTTAATCCATGCCTCTTTTTACTTGACCATATCAAACGAGCTCGTTTACCAACTTTCGCAACCTGTCATTCATAGCAGGGGGCGAACCACGTTCGTTTACGCAAGTTTCTCACACGAGCTGATCTGTCTATATTACGATAACGAGCAGATCGCACGTGGGAAAAACGTGGAAGACCAATCGGCCTTTGAAGATTCTCTATAAGGGGAGCAAATCATTTGATCTCGAGAAACAGGGAAAATCTCAGACGGGAGCCCGCTACACGGGCTAAGCTTCTGTTGTCGTTTTGCAGCGGCCGACAGAAGCAACCGTTAACCTTGATCTGGGAAACGTAGTTTCAGATTTCTCTGCTGGGAAACAGAGTGTGAGAATTCACATCTTCTAGAGATCATAACAACATGATCTTATATAAACTGCGTCTTTCTCAAATCATTATCAGAGTCGCTCAGATTTTTTCGGAGAGTCTAAGCACGTTATCTAGAACCATTGGAAATAGATGTGTTAATAGTTTGTGGTGTTTTCTTTCTGGATTTCTGGTAATATATAAATTTGTGCTTAAGCGTATTAAAGTGTTAAACGTTTTAGCATCCAATATCCTTTAGGCATGACCTGATCAAACGGCGATCAGCGGTTTTCTATTTGGCTTTATCTTGGGCCTTGTCTCCATTTTTACTGATTGGATTAAAGTTGTCTTCTGTTGGCTGACGCGTCTCCAGGTTTCAGTTGTGAACAGGACGGGCCACCGAGACTAACGAACATTTTAATAGTAAATTTTAACAGGACTTACATTTTGCATTTTTACCAGCCCATTGTGAGTAATACCAATAACTGTTCTCCGACTTCTGATAGTCGTATCCAAGTGGATTTTTATCCAGAAGAGTTACGCTATTTCACAATCGGCACTCACCAGAGCCAGCCGATAGGATTTATCATCATCATCAAGTAACAATAACTAACAGTTTAGCTATCAGATGTTTTCCTACTGTTTACGGTGAACACCAGATCTCAGAGAGTTTCGGCTTTAACTATCCAAGGTGACATTGTGTATCCAGGAAATCAACCACCAAATTAGGCGTTCCCCTTATAAAATTTAATTATTGCGGCACAATTCGGACAATAATTACTCTGGACCTTACATATATTCAGGGATTGTTTACGGCCAACAGATTGTCTCACCAAGAATAGGGTAAGAAGCGAGATTGTGTGGCCACGTATGACAGAGAGAGAGAGAGAGAGAGAGAGAGAGAGAGAGAGAGAGAGAGAGAGTGAAATATTTTCTTTAGTACAGGAAACATTATATCAGATGCACTCTGTTTGACTACTGTTTAATTTTTATTGGATAACGTTTAGTATGAACTTGGTTCTTTCTTTATTGTCTTTATTATTGGGAAGGGGGGGGGGGGGGGGGGGGGGGGGGTGAAAGATTGTCTTATACTAAATTATAGTCGTATAGATAGGCTGGACTAGAGAAACTATTCAGTCCAGAGACAGATCTTCTCCTTAACTATTCACTTGTGAAACTCTATTCCTTACACTGTACTTCTCACGTATTATCGCCATCTCCTATACTCAGGCGGGATCATACATAACTTTAAAATCTATCTAAGCGCGACAACCACATCCCCCCTAGTGTGTCGATGGTCAAAAAATATGGAACTAACACCATATTCCTAATATGCCTCAATGGGCGTGTAACGGGATCCTTGTTTACAGGCTTGTAAAATTATATATATATATATATATATATATATATATATATATATATATATATATATATATATATATATATATATATATATATATATATATATATATATATATATATATATATATATATATATATATATAATCACTGACATTAACGTCTGTTCATTAAAAAATTGAGGCAGAAAAAACTTTTGCAGAAAGTTCTGGAATAGGTTGCCGTTCAATTTTGATTTACCGATAGAGTCCTAGGCATCATTTGGTAGATCTCTAGGTGCCGGATGGAGTCAAAACAAATGTGTAGCCTAAGTTACGCAGTGGACTAAACATCTCCTACCGGTGATTAAAAGCGCTGTGTTCTCAGGTTTTCAGGTTACTTTCATCGCATTCCCAGTGAAAACCCACAAGTTAGGTTACTGAAATTCACGTTATTCGTGAACTGTATAAGATAGAAAGTCATCTTTTCTTTGAAGTTAAATAAATATTCTGTAAAATATTTAGTTTTAATTTTCCAACTCTCTGTTGATGGGTTTTTTTATTTTGTTGGGAGCAGATCGAGCGGCAGAGATAAAACACAAATAAAGGCTGGACTCATCCCAAATTCCAAATACTCTGAATCCTGTATCTCTGGTACAATTGAGCTTGCTGGTCCAAGACTGAAGTCGGTGGCCATCAAAAGTTCCTGATGGACCAAAAAGGAATGATTCTAAAACCAATTGGCAGAGTGGTTAGAGTGCTGGGCAAAGGTGCCGGGTTCAAATCACGGTACCGACACGCTCCAGACCACCCAGCTGTAAATGAGTACCTGATTTTGCGTTAGGGAAGGAAAAGGCAGTGAGGAAGGGAACTGGTCACCCCACCTCTCGATGCTGGACCTAGTATGGTGAAGTCTCTAACACTTCACTCCCCTATGGTAGTATCTGCTATGGGACTACCTTGACCTTTTTATTATTCAGAGAAAGCGACATAAAAAAATGAAGTTTAAAAAACACTGATCAGGAGACAGCTACAAAAAAAAAATGGTAAATAAATACTACAATCAAGTTTATAAACGTCTTAGAAAGTTGCATTATGAAATATTTCATGTATACAATTTAGAAGTTTTGTAAGTTCGTCGATTTCTCTTTGTCAAGCCCAAGACTTAGGAGTGAGAGACAGCTTAGAGAGCAGATATCCATGGTCGAATAAGAAAATGTGAAAGAATGAAAAAAGGAAGGAAGAATATCTTTTAAAAAACAAGCAGTGATAGCGACGAGAAAAGGTGGGAAAGAGGATTAGAAATAAGTAAAGGACCTTTAATGGCATCAATAAACGTCACTTTTGTGAAGATGTATTATGCTGAGTTATGGACTCTTTTTGAGTGGGATATTCTTAAGCCTTCATTAAACGTAATAATGTTGCATCCGTAAGTCGGCCGTCCCACTTCCCCCAGGAGACGCTGGCACTAAAACCCAGTTGTGAAATCCAAAATAACAGTGTCTTTGGCAACGCCCACTCCCTTACGTCTGTAACAGCGAAAATTTATAACTGAGTAAAGTACTCGTACTACTTTGTTGCCGCACTTAAAATAAAATGAAAACAAAGACACCCACTATCACTGATTGGGGAAGACATGCAAAATAACTTTATAAAACTGTTAAGTAAGGCTGTTATAAAAACAATGTTCAATAATAAAAAGCTGGAAAGCATTTTTACATAGCCAAAATATTTTAGCTGTCTAATATTAATCTCCGTCATAAATTATCTTTTTATTCTTAGGTTTTTCTATGACATTTTTATATGTTTTCTTTTCATCCCATGAGACGTGTCCTATTTTTCTACATATCCACATATCAAAGGCGTCAATTCTTTTCTCTAATTGTTTGTTCATTGTCCATATTTCTACACCATACAATAATTAAGAATATATTTAGCATTTGATGATTCTCAGTTTGAATTTGTGAGTTAACTGTTCAGTTGTTAGTATTTGACTCATGTTGTTGAATTTAGCTTTGGCCAAATTAGAAACCTCCCCTCCACAAAATTATTTATAGAGTGTATGATTCCTATATACACACATTGTGATTCTCGACGGTGCTAAGGAGTTCGTGCACTGTGCTGAGATTTTCCTTGTGTAATCTAAGGGAGGAGATCGAAGCAATGATGGAGTTGTCCGTGTGCAATGAAGATAGTCCTTAAAACTAAACCAAACAATCTTTGGCCATTCCTATTATCTTCTTAATTTATGTTTCACATATGTCATCTTCTGTTATTATATGACCAAGATATGAGAAACTCTTGACTTGTTCCAGGTTTTCTCATTCTTATCCTTAACGTTACCTTATCGCCTGCTTTGCTAATTATCATAGTTTTTGTTTTCTCAATGTTAATATCCAATTCATATTCATGACTAACTTGCTTCACTAACTCATGTTCACTTTCAGCTAACAAAACTGCGGGGAAGTTCACTTTTTAAAATATATTACATTTTCTGGATTAGTAAACCACAGTTTATTCGTATATTTGGGCAGCAGAAAGCACAAGTTATGAACGGATAGTCATATCAAAATAAGAATAAAACAAGCAGATATAGATTCAATTTAATTGCGATATATATGGAAGACAAGAAATCATATCAACGACAAATATTACGAATCTTCAGCTCTTATATCAAGGCAAACAAATTATCAATCAATCAATCAATCAATACCCTTTAGCTCCGCAAGGAGCAAATGCCCTAAGAAACACATGCCAAGTCCTCCTGTTGCGTGCCAACAGCTCAAGTACTTATTGTATGGCTTTGAAACACGAAGAACAGTACAGATTACAAACACGAAGAACAGTACAGATTACAAACACGAAGAACAGCACAGATTACAAACACGAAGAACAGTACAGATTACAAACACGAAGAACAGTACAGATTACAAACACGAAGAACAGCACAGATTACAAACACGAAGAACAGTACAGATTACAAACACGAAGAACAGTACAGATTACAAACACGAAGAACAGTACAGATTACAAACTAGAAGCTACAGAATTTTAGAAATAGTCTTTAAAACAACCAATGAAAAATGGTATATGAGTCAGTTTACAAATGAGGAAATGGAGAAACGCTTACGTGTTTTTTTTTTGTTTTTTTTTCGTGTTCTTTTTATTTGTGAAACCGCTCCGTTATCAATTCTACGCGTACTTTACAAATGAACAGATGGAGAAACGCATCCGTGTTATTTTGTGTTCTTTTCATTTGTGAAACAGTTCACGTATTACGTCTAGTTTAATCAGGCCTATGCTGTTTAATAGTGAAACTGCCGAAGTGATTGCGTCTATAATTAGACTGGGTCGTCCTATGGTACATATTCGGGTCACGTCGGGGGGAAGGGGGGGGGGGGGGGGGGGGGTCGTGCTAGACCTCTGTCGGTGAAGCATTATTTTTGTAATGCTTAGCTGGCAGAGTAGATAGTGGCTATTCGCTCCCGTGGCTAGGCAGTGGGTGCCGTTCGGAAGGTCCTGGTTCGAATCCCGGTAAGCATATCACTTCTGTTGTTTTTCTGTTGTCTGGTCTTCTACTTATTTATTTCTCACTGAGTGCCAGATAAAATACCTTTGTGTGTTGTTTGTTTATTTATTTACCTCTAGTTTACAAAAGAACAGATGGAGAAACGCATCCATGTTTTGTTTGTTTTTTGGTATGTGTGTACAGTTCGTTTGTGAAACATTTACATTAGCAGTTCTAGTCCCCTTCATTATTTTCACAAATTGTTGCTGGTGAAGAAGAAAGATGAAAATGGTATGATACGATCAGTAATGTGCAACTAATGGAAAGAGCCGTTCTAGTGAAAGAAGATGTGAGGAAAAGACTTGGGCATAGGAAAGGACACACGTTGAAGAAATCTGTTGATAAGTAGGTAGTATTTAATTCTGCAATTCCTAGATTAAGAAAAAATATAAATTAACAAACACCCCCATACAAAAAAAAAAAACAAAAAAAAAAACATGGAAAACAGAGACTGAAGAAAGACTTGCAAGGTATTACAAAAACAACAAGTAGTCAGAATGCTCAGTACAGAAAGACTCGGCGTGAGTGTGTTGAATGTATATGTTCCATTGGGAGTTGAAGAAAAATTTAGCACAATACAGAATCACATAGCTCTTTAAATAAATGATAAAATTAACACGACTGCAGTGAGACTGTAGTAAACGGAGGAGTGGAGGGATAAACAAAATAAAAGGTAACACATCTTAGAAAGACAAAAGTAGACAGAAAAAAACCCACGTTGCGTCCACAAGGCCTTCGTAACGGGCATGCGAACAAAAATAGAAAGGGAGAAAAAAGCGAAAACGTTAGTTCTCCCTGAAAAAAACCCTTGAAAAATAAAAGCGAGTCATCATCATCAGCTGCCATCTCCACAACGAAGGTTGGCTGTAACGGATCTCCAACGTCTTCTGTCTCTTGTCTTGATGGTGCACTCTGATAGACTCTTTCCTGTCCATCTCTTGATGTTATCTTCTGTGGTGGGTTTTGATGTTAAAAAAGATAATGATTACTTGTCTACAGAGTGAGGTCAGCTATGCAAGTTCCTGAGTCTAATAGTTGATGATGATGTTCTCAGGGTACCTGACTGCTACCACTCTACGACCTCAATCTGCGATATATTTTGAGTCTATTTTATATTCTGGTGTCTGTTTGTTTATATGGCTTGATGTCTAGGGTAATGCAAAATGTAATGGTGAGTGTATGACAACAAACACAATTTAACTCAATGAAAAGGGATTAAATAAGTCAGTGGTTAAATTTAGAATATTATGTTACAATTTTAATTTCCTGTACCTCAAATCTTTTTTTGGTACAGGAATGTTTAAAACTCAAAATGGAATAGAAATATATTTACAGTGTTAATTAAGTCTAAAGGACAACTTGTCCTTAAATGTCAATCTGTAAATGTTCATAACATGGAATCCCCCGATGAAGCACTTGATACTATGACTGGTCACAATTATGAGGAACGACTTTTCTCATCACTTCCTAAAACTGTTTTATTGCAATAGTGGAGAGTTAATGTTAAATGAACAAAACAATCATTAAGCCCGTAGAAGGTTGGGCTTAACTGAATTTCCTTGAGCAATAGTTGATGACTTTCTCAACACAGTACATTCGTCTCGACAGTGAGACTTGGAGACTGCTTCAGCACTCTTGCTTCTGAAAATAGGCAAATAAACACTGTTGCCTCGAACTCTGCAGCTCCAGTATTACTTTGTGGCACACTGAATGTTATAGGATGCAACCCTGCAATAAGAGGATTAAGGCCTCCTAAGTACTTATACAAAAATCTCTCCACATCTAACAATTACACATTATTAAACAGTTTAAGATCAGCTTCCTGTGCTAAACAAATAGCTATCGTCCCTATCTTATTCTGTGACTGCTTCATACTCAGGTACTCTTCAATATCATCAGTTTGATACATTCTTTTCATAGGAAATTATATTTATTTTACCAAGTCATGTGAAACACTGTGACTTGTCGAAGACGGCCAGTGGTTTGCTGGTCTTACAGTCATAATAGTATATATACATTTTCAAACAATATGTACCTTTATTGGCTCCATAACTCTACTTAGGCATGACTGGCTTTTACTAAGATTTTTCAAGCTTGCACAATGGCAAATGTCGTACAACTCTTATTTTTGGTTGGGCGCCTATCTATGTTAGCCTCTACACATCAATAGTACATATACATATCAATAATAATGTTTATCTTACCGCAATCAATGAAATATTACACAAATATAAGGTTAACCGGCGATCAATGGGTCAAGCTGAGATCGCCACTGGCCAGAACAGCAAAGGCAATGGGTCATGAAGTCCTTGTGTCTGATAATAACCTTACTTGTAAAATTTTATCTTCAAGTGGCAACTAAGCGTTAGCAAACATTCGCTATATCCCCTCATTAGTTATGCTCCCCTGAACCAATCAGATTAGGGTAAGGCCGACTTGACTCTCTTTTCAAAAATACACGTTCAAAAAATGTAACGTCCCCCAATTTTCAAAGTTGTGTGGGGATATCACTGTGTTTGTCTTTCTGTCTTTCATTTTTATTTTCTACGATATTTTTGTTAATATCTAAGCGATTTTAATGGAGAAAAGCAATTAGTAACCAGACGACTGTCTGTCATCTAGCCCTTAGGTTTTTATTTCTCTCTTTATCATAGTTTTCATCTTTGTATTTATCCCCTTCAGTTTTTCAAACAACATACTTTTTCTCTACGGTAAGATACTATATCATAATGAGTAATATGATATTCCTAATAACTAAGTATTATCATTTCAGTTGTCACTGTCCTTTCTTTTCTTATTATTCAATTAGAATACGATACTGCATCTATGTTTCTTTTGCCACCGTTTTCGCTACCCTTCCCAATTTGGTTAATTAGTTTCACTTTTACAAAGCATACGCTAGCTTAGGTTTTCCTCCATGTCAATCCCCCCTTTTAGTTTTTCTCTCTCTCGCTGGTTCTAAGAAAACTAAACAAGCGTTTGGCAAGATGCCAAACGTCGTTTATGTTAGATTTAATTTTAAGGACGGAGAGGGACCAAGGCGGTTGGTCTTGACATGTGGTATCATCGCGTGCATTAGCAAAGTCAAAAGTTTCATTCAAACCTTAACGTTAAGGGGAAAAAAAATGAGCCATAACAACCGTTTCTAGGGCACTAGTTGATTTTCAAAAGCTAGCCTCTCGTGTTCGTTTTATGGTACCATAAGCAAGTCCTTAACGTCAACTAACGCATTGTGTGCTATTAACAGATTTAAAAAACGCTTTAGTCAAGGTTTCATTCCTCCCTCGCTCCTTCACTCCTATTTTTCTCTATCACTCTTTTGGGAACGAAACACGTGTTATGTTATTTAAAGTCTTTGGACAGAGCAACGAAAAAGCTAGTGGTGTTGGTATCGTTCACTTTTACGTTAATGCTTTTTCAAATCCAGCGCGAATCGCAGGCGTGGGCGATGACTTTGGGCAAACACGGGCGGGGTGGTAAAGTTACTTGGCGTAGGGGTTAAATATTACTGTATTTGGCGATTGTATCACTGATCTCGCTACACCTTCCCACTTATAGCGCTGTCTTCCCCTTGCACGTTTGCCTTCAACTCTCCCTTCTATTATGGTCTTCTGCAAGGTGTTATGCCTTTTTATGTGGCCAAAGTATTTTAGCTGCCGAACTTTGAATCTCCCTCATTAGTTCTCATTTCATACCTCGATTTTATAGGACCTTCTTATTTGTCTTCTTCTCTTTCCATGAGATACGCCCCATTCTTCTATATATCCACATATCAAGAGCCTCAATTCTTTCTTCCAAATGCTTATTCATCGTCCATGTTTCTGCACCATACAGAAATGCAGAATATATATAACACTTTATGATTCTCAGTTTTAATTTGTGAGATAAATGTTTAGATGTCAGTATATGTTTCATGTTGTTGAATGTAGCTTTGGCCATTCCTATTCTCCTCTTGATTTCTGTTTCACATCTGCCATCTTCTGTTATTATATGACCAAGATATACGTAGCTCTTGACTTGTTCCAGTATTTTCCCATTTACGCTTATCTTTAATGTGGGTTTATCGTTTGTTTTGCTAATTATCATAGTTTTTGTTTTCTCAATATTAATGTCGAGTCCATATTCTTGACTTATACTGTTCATTTGCTTCACTAGTTTTTGTAACTCCTGTTCGTTTCCAGCTAACAACACGGTATCATCTGCATATCTAAGGTTGTTTATTGACCTTCCACTAATGTTCAGTCCTGGTATTTCCTGTATCTGTTTGAAAATTTTTTCGGTGTATAGATTAAATAGGCAGGGGGATAGCACACAACCTTGTCTGACATCTCTTTTAAGTCTATGTATGGTGAATAATTCATTCCAGATCTTAATGTGGCAGTTTGCTCCCAATAAAGGTTACTGAGTATTCTTATATCTTTTCCATCAATACCTATGTCTTCGAGGCATTCAATTATTTTCTCAGGATGGACTCTGTCAAAAGCCTTCTTATAATCAATGCGAGTACATCCTGATAAGAATCACATGGCTGACCAAAAATGGCTGATACCGCTACCGGAAGTGTTAATTTTTTCATACTTTTTTTTTTTTTACTTCGTTCTCACTTTCATTCCTTTCTGTTTTTGTGCATCTGACCTTGACGAAGCCCTTATAACCGTAACGTAGGTTTTTCTTGTTTTGTTTGTTCTAGTAAGACGTAGCACTTTTATTGTTTTCTTTCTCTCCACTTTACCTATAAATAAACGACAGTTATCTATGTAAATGCTTACTTACTCACTTAGCCGTTCCTCTTCTACCATGATGTGAAGAGGTTTAGAAGAGAGAGCGCCAAACTATCCTATCGGCTGTCTTCCTCCTGGACTGGTTCCATTCCAGTCCCCGGTCCTTCAAAGATTGTCTAATGTTGTCCTCCCAGCGGACTCTGGGTCGTCATGGAGATCAGGATCTTTGGCTCTTAGTTTCTCATGCTTGTCGTGGTAGCCGATTTTCTCCCGTTCTGCAGACATGGCCAAACCATCTTAGTTGGGACTGTTCTACTTGGGTCTGCAGGGGCTGGGTTCTTAGGCCTTGACGTATCATCTGGTAGTGGACCATGTCTCTTCTTGTTACTTCAACCACCTTCCTCAGATACCTCATTTCTGAGGTTTGGATCTGACATGTAAATGCTCACGGAAAAAATAAATGAAGCAACAAAATTATGAAATATATCACTCCGTGTTCAATCATTGCTAAATAACTTCATGATATAAATCTTACACATTTAAAACATAAAATTACAAATAATACCCTACTTCAGGATTCGGGAACCTTTCCACATGAAAACAAATCACATGATATCCCTCATTCACTAAGAGTTAAGTAGTAGAGAGCCGAGAGCCGCACGAGATGGCTCAAAGAGCTGCATGCGACTCACGAGCCCGCAGGTTCCCGACCCCTGCCCTAGTTAGAACATGGACTTCATCAATTTATCAGCTTTTTTTTTTTCACTTTTCTCGTAACTTAAACACATCCACAAAAAGAAAAAATTACACACAAAAAATCTAGTCAACCAATCACTTTTACAAGCTCATTTATTCGCTCTTTTACCAGTGAGTCTTATTTACGAGTATATTTTTAGAACATTTTGTTTGCCCCCTCCGATGTTTCCTTTTTTTATCTCATTGTACTTTCCATTAACCGTTCTTTGAGCAGACCCCCTCCCTCCTCTTCCACTTAAAGGTAGCCCCCACTAGTGATCCCATTGCTCATTATCTCCTTTACCAGCGTGACAAATGACAAAAGAAATTGCGTCAATGCGGACCAATAGGGACCAACTGGAGTGACTAGCCCATAATTTGACAAGGGGCCACTTTTTTTTCCATTTTTTCCTTTTCAATTTTCTAATCAAATAAGAGGATTTCAGCGAGGAAAAAAGGCGGTCATTATATGAAGATTATAGTCCAAAGGATATAATAACAATTCGAGGAAACGAAAAACGTTTAATTAAAAAATACTCATTTATGAAACGTGTCAAAAAATCATTCTAGAATACTAAACTAGCGTTTGATTCTATAAAATATTTTTTTGTTAAATACAATTTTGCCTCGTTTATTAATTTAAGGATCTTCAGGCGACTTCATAATGCCTCATCAATTTCCAAATTGATTATCTGTCTACGCTGTCACTAGATATACATGAAACAAATGTCAAAGCAATGAGTTATAACTAAGGTGACCATATTTTCAAAACCCTAATCCGGGACAAAATAGTAGATTTGACCTATTTCAATGCAAAAAATCGGGACAAAAGGGTAAAGAAAAGGTCAAAAGTCGGGACATGTCCCGGAAAAATCAAGTTGATGTCAATTTAAAATAATATACATTTTATATATACATTTGAATAACATACATTTTACTGTATAAGTTTAACTACTTAAACTAATAAGAGAGAAAAACATCAATAATCCTTACTTAAGGTGAAGCTGAGTTACTGTACTTTTCAGATGAGTGGATTTTTATCAATAGGTCCTTCTTTGCAAGCAGCATCTTAAAAAACTCGACACATGTTTCCTCACAGTTCACTTTGGTTGTCAACATAGCTTTCAAAGTTTCAACACCTAGCTGTGTTTTATCACTTGCCCATAAGCTGTTCATAAAAAAAAAACACTCTTTCTGTGGCAGCATTTGTTCCAGGTAGACAGAAAAAAACTCTGCCAACTTGAAAATATTTGAAAATGTCACATTATTGTTTTTGAAGTGGGAAACCATTTCAATCCAGCGTTGTGGTGGCAATGTTTTTTGGCACTCCATTCACTAATTTTCTTAGAAGTAACAAACTGCTTCATATAGACATATTCGTCATAAATTTCAGTTTCTGAAGGTAATGTTTGAACCACTAGTGATGATGATATCTCAATATCTGCCCAAATTGGTATTCTGTTCAGTGTTACCCAGCTGTAGGATTCTAGGTCTTGAAATTTTTTTTTCAGCCCATTTATTCAAATAATTGAAAGCTGTTTCATAGAACGAAGAAATGCTAGCATGAAACTTTTTCACATCCTCCTTTGGAAGTCTTTCCATTTCCAGCTTTTCAAGGATTAGCTTAACTCTTGATGGCAAGAAACAGTCTTCCAGTTTGGACTTCAAAATAGTTTTCAACCTGCTGATGCTGTCAATGACTTCAAACACAGTGACCGTCTGTCCCTCTATTTTTTGCACTGCTTCGTGGAATGGAGAGGCCTGACTGTGAACAAAAACAAGCCATGCCTCAGATAGAGGATTTTCGAAGAATGTCTGTATAAAAACTGGGCATCTGTATTGAGATTGAAAATATGATTTTAGAGGCAGGAACATCTGAAGAACCCTTTCAACAGCAGGCAGCAGAGCAAGCCACCTAGTCTGAGCATAACCTAAGATCATCTGGAAGTATGTTTCCACAAACTGGCAAAACTCCTTGAGTCTTTCAACTCGTACTGTGTATGATTTGAAGAGTAAATAAATTTTAGCAATAATCAGCTCGACATCAACAGGCAATACAGTAGAACTCCATTTATCCGAACCCCAATTATCCGAACATCCAATTATCCGAACACTTTTTCCAGAAAAAAAAAAATCAGTCTCCACCAGTCACGTTAGACTACAGTTCTGAATCTTTTGATGCGGCAAGCTTCAAATGTGTGCGAACAATTTGTAGACAATGAGATGGGCTAATGGACGGTCGCTTACGTACATGAAGTCAGTTAGATCATAAAGTCCGTTAATATCTGGTTTACCAATCCAGTGTACGTGTGCGTTCTAGGCAGAACACTGGCTAAACAGACAGTTCAACTTAAAATAATTGTGTCTGCTACTACAGCAGAATAATTTTGGTGTACACGTATTTCTCTGTGCGACCTGGCATCTTCCAGTAGGCCTAAAGCATATAAAAGGAACCGCAATGTTTTGTCAATTGAAACGAAAACAGAAATTATCAAGAGACTAGGAAAAGGTGAAACTGTGTCTTCATTTGCGAGGATTTTCAATGTTGAGAAAGCTACCGTCTCTGACATCAAAAGTAACAAGGATAAAATTATGAGTTTTGCATCGAAATTGGATAGTGAAAATGGGTCGAAGAAACATAAAACCATGAGAAATGCGAAAGATTTGAAATTGGAAGAGGCTTTGTATATATGGTTTGTGCAAAGAAGAAGCAAAGGGGAACCTATCTCTGGCTCTCTATTGTGTGAAAAGGCACTTCAGTTCAACAGTCAACTTGACGGTCCTCCTGACTTTAAGGCTAGCCAGGGATGGTTAAGAAACTTTAAATCTCGTCATGGCATACGAGAATTGGAGATTCAAGGGGAATCTTCATCTAGCGATGCAACTGCCGCTGAAAATTTTAAAGAAACATTCTTGGCTTTTTTGGAAGAAGAAGGTTATTTACTCGATGATGTGTATAATGCCGATGAGACTGGCTTATACTGGAAATCATTGCCTCAAAAATCACTTGCATCTCAGCGCGAAGCAGCTGCCCCTGGGTTTAAAAAGTGCAAAGAGAGAGTAACAATTTTGGTAGCCGCGAATGCCAGTGGAAGTCATCGTTTACCGGTGCTAATGATCGGCAAAGCCAAAAAAACACGTTGTTTAAAGAATGTGACATGTCTCCCATTGTGCTACAAAGCACAGAAGAGTGCTTGGATGAATAGTGAAATATTTCTTGATTGGTATACAAATCAGTTCATCCCAAATGTGAAGAGGTTGAAAGAACAAGAAAAGAAAACTGGAAAAGTAATTCTTCTACTGGACAATGCACCATCTCATCCAGAGACGGATACATTGAATGCAGTTGATGCAAATTTTAAAGTAATTTTTCTGCTTCCCAATGTAACAGCACTGATTCAACCAATGGATCAGGGTGTTATAGCAAAGCTTAAAAAGATGTACAAGAAGGAAGTCCTGCGTCGTTTATTGTTGGCTGAAGATGAAGAAAGTGTGGTGGCGTTTTCAAAAAAAGCTTAATCTCAAAGACTGCTGCTATATGTAAGCTGATGCTTGGACCACCCTGTCACAAGATAATCTCAACAAGGCTTGGAATAGATTGCTTGGGAAAAAAGGAGGAAATGAAACTACTGCAGTGGACACAAATGATGATTGTATAAATGAAGTTGTGGAACTGTTTCAAGCAATGCCCGGATTTTCGGACTGTGACAAAGATGATGCACACATGTGGCTAGAAGATGATAATGATTCTGGTTTTCAGTTTTTGAATGACGAAGAAATTTTGTCTTTTGTGCAAGAAGAAAACCAAATACATGTAGTGACCGATGATGAAGACTCCTCAGAAGTACATGATGTACTTGTAGATTATGAAGAAAACCCAAAACGTCGACCAAGTCCTGAAGAGGCCTTTATAGCACTAGAAACAGCGATGGCTTGGTACGAGCAAGAAGATGACAGCTGTCCTACACAGCTTCTGCTGTTGAAGAGAATGCGGGACTTAGCAGCCAAAAGCAGACTATCCAGTTTGGCGCAAAAGAGGATTCCTCATTATTTTAAATAGTGGGCAACATCTGTGCAAGTACATGTATACGTAAGTTGCGCCTGGTTTTGAATTGTTTGTAATGTTATTTTGAAAACATTTCTCTTTCTTAAAAAAAATAATTAATACAAGTAGTACATGCACTGCAGTGTAATGAAAGATTTTGGTGACACAGTGATCTAATACAGTGTGGGTATTATTATTACAGTACAAGTAAATATGTTTTATAGTGTATTTTCCTTGTGATTGTTAATTATTTTTAGAAATATGTGTACATGTACTCGATACATCATGTAATCCAATTATCCGAACATTTGGTTATCCGAACGATGCTCGGTCCCATGGGGTTCGGATAAATGGAGTTCTACTGTACATCTGCAGCTGTTCGAACAGTGTTGTGGAAAATATGACCTGCACACCCAACTCCAATAAGACCATGTCCAAGGTTTTCTTGCAGTTTTTTGAAAACATTGTTCTGTCCTTTCCTTTCAGCACCTCCAAAATTGGAATTTGTGTTGTCTGCGCATAATCCAACTACTTTCCTGTCTAAACCATTTTCAGTTATGCAGTCATTAAGAAAACTACTTACAATATCAGATGTTTCACCTGGCAATGACTTTAACTCTAATATTTTAATTTTCACTCCATTACTGTGATCAAAGTATCTGACAAGCAAAGGAAAATTCTTGAATTCTTTGTGGTTGGATGCATCTGTCAGTACAGAAATAAATGTAGACTTTTCTAGGTCACACCTTAACTCATTTAGAATATGGGGTGCCAAGACATTTCGAATAATGGCTTCTGTTTTCGTACGTGCACATGCAAATTTTGGCTCTAAATTAACCTGAAGTAATTTTGATGTGCAATCCATAGACCTGAAAGTATGATTATGTAGCACTGTATGGTATGCAAAGGCGCCTTCTATAGCAGCTAATTGCTCTTCTTGGTCACCAATTTTATCAGCTCTGAAGAAAGTGGTTAACGACGAGCTTGATGCAGCTGTAACGACGGCTCTCTTATGTTTCTCACTGCTTATGTGGTTCTTAATATCACCACGTCCACTATGGCTTATCGAAAACCCGGAGGCACATATATTGCATCGTACATTGAAGTTTGATGTACTCTTTTTAATAAACCGATATTCCTTTTGTAAATCTTCATTGAAACTGCATTTACGCTTTGATCCCATTTTCTTACAACAATAACAAAATATGCACAAATAGTTCACCATTTAAATTAAATAAACGTATACCGTACGCAAAATCTTGGTACTTTACCACTACCTAAAATTTCAAATAACTGCGAATATCACATTGGAACTACAAAACTAATTCGCGGTCCTGACAACCTCTTGTGCTGTTTCGGCGCCAGTTCACTAATAATTAAAAATTCCCTCAAGTCAGCCACGGAATAATAATTTTTTTTAATCTGTGAGATTTAGCCAAATTGGCTAATTCGTCGAAAACCGGGACAAATTGGCGTCCCGGATTGCATCGAAAAAAAGTCGGGACAAATTATCAAAAATGGTAGAAAACCGGGACTGTCCCGGAAAAACCGGGACGTCTGGTCACCTTAGTTATAACTGCCATATCGTCCACTTCTTCGTACACTCTCAGACATCAACTTGAATACGTTCAAAGAAAGAGAATTTTCTTTAGGCAGATTGCTCTTCTTCAGAACAGACCCTGATGCCATCACAAGAACAGCTATGCTATGGACCCCTAAAGGAAAGCGAAAGAGAGGGCGACCAAAAATAACTTTGTGGAGAATTGTTGAGACGGAGATGCAAAGAATGAACCAGAGCTGGGGCACTGCACGAAGGATGACAGCCGACCGAGCAAAGTGGAAGCAGTTTGTTGCGGCCCTACAAGACGCCAACAGAAGTGATGGTCACTGACTGTTTTGACAGTCGGTGGTTAAGGATCAAAGAAGAGCCCTTCCAAGAACGGCACCGGCGACGGCCACGCATGCTCTCTCTGTTCCCGGGCACCCGGAAGAAGATGCCCATCAGCCAATCAATCGGAGCCACAGCTACATTAATATGTAGTTTTTTTTAACATAACTGACATTTGACCAATACGGTTTTTAAAATTCATAAAAAATAACAAAGAATTAAATAAATTAAATTAAATTAAATGGACCACACACTAACGTTAAAAGAGACAGCAAAAATTGCTACCCGCTATGAAATACTGTGAAATCAGGGTCTCACGTTGAGATTAAATGATAATGTGGCATATAATAGTATGTAATCAAATTAAAGATAAGTGTTTTTATTGTTGTGACATTATTTTGGGTCGATCTCTGCTTCACTAAGGCAGTAATCAGTTATATTTGTTGTACTGATTAATTCTTCTTCTTCTTTAATCTTTAGCCTCCGACCGTCAAAGCAGTCAGTGGCCATCACGCCTGGTGGCGTCTTGTAGGGCAACACCAAATTGATTCCACTTTGCTCGGTCGGTGGCCATCCTTCGTACAGTGCCCCAACTCTGGTTCATTCTTTGCATCTCAGCCTCCACAGTCCTCCGCCAAGTTGTTTTTGGTCTGCCTCTCTTTCGTTTTCCTTCAGGGGTCCATAGCATAGCTGTTCTTGTGATGGCATCGGGGTCTCTTCTGAGGACATGGCCAACCCAGCTCCAAAGTCTGCCAGCTATGATGGTGTGCATGTCCTCATGCTTGCTCCGAGTAAGCAGATCTTGGTTGGTGATGGTATTCGGCCAAAAGATTCGGTGAATTTTTCTTAGACATGTTGTGTGAAAAGATGACAATTTCGACATTTCCCTCTCTGTAACTGTCCAGCATTCCGCACCATATGGAAGCACAGAAAGCACACAGCTCTGATATAATCTTAATTTTGTGCTTGTGCTGTACTGAGAGGATTTCCAGATGTTGTTTAGACTAAAAAAGGCTGTTCTTGCTTTGTTCATTCTGTTGTTGATGTCTTTGCTTGCTCCGCCGTCTGGTGTTACTATGCATCCTAGGTATGTAAAGGTGTCTGTCTGTTCCAGTTGCTGATTCCTTACTGATATGGGCTCAGGGTTGCTCACGTTGAGCGTCATGACCTCTGACTTCTTTAGATTGATGTTCAAGCCCATCTGCTGGCTATACATATTAAGACTATCCGTTTTTTCCTGGATGTGTTGATGAGAATGTGCTAGTAGTGCTATGTCATCTGCATATTCCAGATCTTCTAATGTAGAAAATGTAGTCCATCTTATTCCTCTTGGACTGTCCTCTGTTGTATGGCGCATCACCCAGTCTATGACTGTTAAAAATACAGTGGTTGATAAGGGGCATCCCTGTCGTACTCCTGTCTTCACCTCAAAGGTTGGGTTGCTCTGCCCAACGCTACACGTAAAATTGGCATAGAGGCTTTTTATGATTGACACTATGCAGCTTGGAATTCCATAGGCCCTCAGTATTTTCCATAAACTCTCCCTATGTATACTGTCAAAAGCTTTTTCAAAATCGACGAAATTAATGTAAAGCTGTCTTTGCCATTCTGAGCACTGCTCTATAATGTTCCTGAGGGCAAATATATGATCTACACATCTTCTGTTCTTTCTAAATCCTGCTTGTTCTTTCCTCAGTTTGTGGTCTACTGCTTTTGAGATTTTCTGTATAATTATCCTGCCTAGTATTTTGCTGGGAACTGAGAGAAGAGTGATTCCTGTCCAATTATTGCAGTCTGCAAGATCTCCCTTCTTGGGCAATTTGACACTTATTCCTTTGTTCCACTCCGTTGGTGTTGTCCCTGTTTTCCAGTCTTGTGCAAATAGTCGTTCTAATAGTTCTGTTGCTAGCTCAGGGTCTGTCTTAAATAGCTCTGCATTTAAGTTATCATGGCCAGGAGTTTTTCCATTCTTTAACCCTTTGATTTCTGTGATGATTTCTTCTTTTCGTGGAATGTCTGTATCAACATCTAGATCGTTTTCAACTTCAGGAACATTCAATTGTGTCTCTGGTGGTTCCTTGTTCAGAGTTTCTCTGAAATGCTCTGCCCATCTTGTTTCCTGTCCCTCTGCTGTCGTGATGAGATTTCCTTGCTTATCTCTTACTAATGTAATATTGTTTGCACCTCGTTTTCCACTGATGATTTTAGTTATTTTGTATACTGTGCTTTGTTCATTTCTCAGTGCTGCCTCTTTTGCTTGTCTTGCAAGATCGTCTAGGAAATTCCTTTTGTTGGCTCGGATTTGGCGTTTAATTTCCTTGTCCAGCTGACTATACTGTTCGCTATATAGTTGCTTTAACCTAGGGGACTTCGCTTCTGTTTTCTTTCTTTTCATTTCCGTTCTCATCTTTATGGTTTTCAATGTTTCTGGTGTTATCCAGTCTTGCTTCTTCCTTTCCTGGAATCCCAAGCATGATTTGCTGCTTTCCTTATACTCCTGGTATATTGTTGAAATTGTGTTGAAATTCTGATCTATATCATCAGTCAATGTCTTTTCCTGACTTTTGGCTAATTGATAACGCTTCTTTATATCCGCCACAAAAGCCTTTCTGGTAAGGGAGTCCTTCAATTTGCTGATGTCAAACCTTTTCTGTGTAGTTACAGTTGGTCCAGCCGTTCTGAGTTTCACTTTCAGTTTTGCAACTACTAAATGGTGATCACTTCCCACATCTGCACCTCTTCTTACCTTCACATCTTGTAATGCATGTCTCCATCTACCATTAATCATGATGCGGTCTATCTGGTTTCTGTCCCGACCATTTGGTGATTCCCATGATAATTTGTGAATTTCTTTGTGTGGGAAAAGTGTTCCTCCAATGACCAGGTTGATTAATTACATGCTTTTAAATGGTCGGCACCTCTTTCTTTCTCAGCTATATAGCAGATATTTTATATTTTCAAACATGCTTTCACTTCTTTCAGTAATAATTCGTCTTGTCTGTTTACCTCACCATCCCTGCTGAGAGAGTAGACAGGTGATGCAATATTAACTGACAACCATGTTGGTTAATCTCGGGTGTGGCCGACATCAGACTACAGATTAACACTAAAATTGACCAGCGAATTTTTTAATCGCTGATAAGCCAGGGTGTGTTCTTCGCCAAGATGGTAATACGCTGAAAGTTTGATAACCACTACGGGGAGAGAACTTATTTGTCAGCGCACAAGAATGACATAATCGTTTCCTGTCCGACTTATTACGAACATATTACTTGAGATAATAGTAAGATGTCGTATATGTAAACATATCAGAGAAGGCAATCGGATGTTTTACTGCCATATATAGGAGAGGTGATCTTTTGCACCACGCACATTATTTTAGGCGGAAAAATTTTTGAAATTACCCCAGCTAAATACGCATGTTTTAAACGATTGGAGCCCTGCTTAGCATCGTAACAAACAAATGCGGTGGAGGACAGGCAATATAACCTAACCTTTTTACTATTTTAAGACACTGTGAAAATTCATCCGTGCCAAGAAGACCATCAGACTGCCAGAGTTAGAATCAGATTTTATATACATCAAACCGGACTTCGTGGAACATATAGAAGGACTTAAAGAGCTCAGGAAAACCATTTTAATAAGGAAAACCGGGATCTCAGGAAACTGAAAACACGGAGTCATAGTGGGAATTCAGTGTTAATATAACAACACCCCAGAGACGTGTAAATAGGCATCTGCTAGTGCCTTAACTTTATTCCTCTTAGCAAACCGTCTGTGAATCAAGATTGGCGTACGTTGTGCATTTTGAATTCTATATTTTTCATTACTAACATATGAACAAATATGTACGAGTATATTGCCGTGTGTATATTAATATGTGAAAATTACTAGTGGATGTCCAAATTATTTGAGGATGGCAACCTCTACCACCACTGCAAGGGCTGGTGACTGCTTTAGTGCTAGTTTCTTAAAGAGAACGAAAGCATAGGTAGTCCCACGTTCCATACGGAGCAGGTAGGGACAGTCGAAAGAAATGATGTACATTCTTATTATAATATTTACAGTTTCAAACCAGTGTAAATGTCTATTTAAACATATTCACTTTAAAATTAATGAAAGTTTTCAAGATTTTCAACCAGTGCAGATGTAAATGAAAACTTATTCAATCTATATTGTGAACATTTTTCAACCAGTGTAGATGTAACTGAACACATATTCAATCTTTATTGTGAAAATTTTTCACTTAATGTAGATGTAAATGTAAACATATTCTATCTGTACTATTAACCCTTTCATTTGAATGTAAAGTAAATATAAAGCTATTAAATTTAAATGTAAAGCAAGGTTCCTCTCGAGGGTTAATTCTCATCGAGGGTATAGTCTGAGGTAGATGGGATGGTTGAATAGGAAGATGGGGACACATAAGTATGTGTTGGGAAACTCAATGCTCAGAGGGTTTTTGTTTCTATTATTTTACTTTACTAGTTGGTGGTACCCGCTGAGGGTACTAATCTCTGGATCAAAGTAAGGGTAGAAGTGGAGGGACGTCGAGCTAGACACCATCCTCAGAGGGTTTTAGAGGCGCGAGACCAGCTGTGCAGTTACTCCCTGATCTTACTTGGAACGTGCTGCGCCTTTAATCTTGACCAGAGATGAGATAACTCAGTGACCTATCTGCACAGAACGCCAAAACCCAGCGGGAGAAGAAACCACCATTTGGAGCTAAGTCAAACCTAAAAGCTGCCAAGTGACTTCTTACATAAAACACCCTACCATCATACTATGATGAGTAGTTTCTGTTAAGGATTATTCCATTTTTTGTTAATGTTTAAACTTAGTTGATTATTTAATTTGTTATTTATAAGTATACACATTTAACGTCGGTTTAATCATTTTGGATGTACTGCATGTTTGTCTCAGTCAATTTACTAAATACACTGTAAACAGAGCTATACCCTAATAAGAAGAACTCCACCGAGTAAATCAGGGTGGGGGCTTGAAAGAGCTGAAATTAATCATTGCGAAATTCTACATAAAAGGCGGCGGATCAGATATATGTTAACAATTGCCCTGCCCAATGCAGCATTGTTCTTGACTTCTGAAATATCTTATGAAAACTCCCTTGAGATAGAAGCATCATTATGCATCTATCTACAGCTCTGCCAAGAGTAATCTTGTGCGAAGGTAGACACATTTGAAGACCCATATTAGATACTCTTGAGTTTTGGCCACTGTTGGACCACTACTGCAAAGTAGGGGAGGCAATTCCGTATCAAATTGGGCGACTCGCTCCGGTATTGAACTTGGACACGTAAGTGTGAGGTGTCGGGCGCAAGTAGATTTCAGTTGCTAGCTCGCAGTGGCTTTAAGCCTCGGTGGCTTTGCGCAGGTGGGTCAGTGTCTAGTCGTGGTGTGCTGTTGAACGACCGCAATAATGTGTTTTCAACATAAGGGTTACTTTCACAAGTGCCTACGGCTGGCAGAATTGGGGATTTTAAAGCTGCAACAAAGGTGGAGTGGCGGAGACACTTGGGAATCATGACCCAGGTGGGCCCGCCCCCCTTAGAGTGTAAAGGAGATTAAAGGGCCGAAACACTTGATCGACGGGGGACCTCTTCTGATGATCAGATTACCTCCTGTTGTATCGCTCTGTATAGAGTTTCCTATCAATCAAATTGCGGACCTCGTCCCGGATTATAGAACCTGTCTAGTAATTTCTTAGACATGATTGACATAAATTTCAAATTTACTGAAAGAATATTGTCAAGATATTGTATTTATAGTAAGACTGAGCATACGGTGCATTCTTAAATAACAGTAAAGGTAATTGTATAAAGAATAATTGAATAATCAGAAAGAGTAACACAATTTTTTTGTAACTAAAGTTAAAGTTAAATAAGAAGTTCACTTGGTGCAGCTAACTCAGTGTTGTAATTTTGAGTTTTCTAGTTAAGTAGCAATTGTAATTTTGTGTAGCTTTGTAAACATACATTTTGCTCAGAATGGCCCAAAACGCCAGTGCCTTTTACCTTAAACTAGGCCGCGAACTAGGTTTTTCAGCTAAAGAACTTTCTGATTTTGTTCTTACTTCGGTGCGAGAACTGGAAGAAAAAGATAAAGAAGGTAAAGAACGGGGAGAAAATGAGCAGGAGAAGAGAGAAGGAAGGCCAGAGACCACGAAAAGGCCCAAGCTGAAGAGAAGGAAAAGCAAAGGAAGCACGAAGCCGAAGAAAGAGAAAAAGAAAGTGCATTTCAAGAAAAGAACGACCAGGCCGAAAGAGCGGAAAACGAACAGGAGAGGACATTCGCAAAAGAACAGGCCGACAGAGCCCACACCATTAGATTGAAGGAAATGGAAATCGAAGGAAAAAAGTCGATTCTGATTCTAACAATGGTGGGTCCGGCAGTTCTCAAGGTAGCGATGGGGGAAACATCGCTCATGCAGTGGCGCCTAGTGCAGTCTCCTTCCAATTAGATGTCTACTCAGAAGCTTCTGAGGAAATTGACAACTATCTCTATAGGTTTGAATCCTTAGCGGCTACCTATGGCTTGGAGAGAGAGAGATACACCATGAAGTTATCCCAGAGTCTGAGGGGATCTGGTTATGATGTGTTTCTCAAAATGCCCGCGGAAGAACAGAACAACTACGACATGTTGAAGAAGGCTCTGCTTCAACGTTTTCAGCTTAATGCAGAGATTTATCGTAGTAAACGCGACTAAAAACTTACTTGGAGAATTCGGGGTCCTTCAGCATCTTCGACGAATCTTACGAAGGGCTACAAGATATTATCGTGAAGCAGTTCAAGAACTCGCTCACCCCTGACATGAGACGGTTCCTGGCGGGGCGCGGGACCGAAACTCTTGAGCATGTGGTGTTATTTGCCGACAGGTTTCAAAGCGCCCAGGGAGAAGTTAGCATGGCCACGGTAGTCGCCCACACCCAACAGATCGTCCATCCACGGAGGGACAAACGACGAACAACACAACACACAAGTTGGCCCAACACAGCAACAACAACAACAGGAGCACCACAGGTAGAAACAGAGCAATTCAACCCAGGGAATTTACACCTTTAAATACCGATATTAGAAACCCTTGAGTTTTGGCCACTGGTGGACTATGTTAAGTCATGTTTTTGAGTGGGAGTTAAGTATTTGGGATGTTTATGTACGGGTCTGATTTTTTATAGACACGCTAGTAAGCACGTTTAAAGTTATGAGATGATTTTTTATTTGGGTGCTTGAACATAGCTCAACTGAGTATGTGTTAGTTTTTTTTAAACATAAAGAAAGTGTTCAAATGTTCTGAGTAGTTGGGGGAGAGATACAGGTGAGCTGAGCTCACATCTCAAGCTGTTAGTTCGCGCTTGAGTGAAGATGTACTGAGTTGGATTGAGAGACAATAATCTCGGTCATTAGGTATCTGGCAGAGCTTCGAGACGGTTCTTATAGTCTCGCTAGTGTGTCCAGAGTGTTTTTTTTGAAGGAAAAAGATTCAATATATTATTAATGCCATGGATTATACCGGCTATTACCATTTATAATGAATTGCTGTTAATGCAACCAATTTCTGACGGATTATATATATTTACCATTTATGATGAGTTGCTGGATATGCACTCAACTTTCTGGCGGATTATATATTATTACCATTTATGATGAGTTGCTGGTGTTGCACTCAATTTATCTATGGATTATACCTACTATCATACCTTGTGATTTGCTGTAATCTGTTGTCCATGATGTCAACGTTACTGCCGTAAATAAACTGTGTATAAGTTAAAAACTAATTCGTCTTACCCGTTGGTCAGTTTTCTGACCTAATGTTACTGTTGTGTGGGTTTACATCAGACGTTTACAAACCTAAAGAACTCATGACATTCGCTCACATATTAAACACTGTCGGCCACTGCTAGTAAGCCCGACGTTGCTGACGTCAACATTGTCAGCTGTGAGAGACAGTAGCACTATCTCTGTCATACAACCCCCACACATACACCAACAGAAGTGGCAGGCAAAAGAGTCATGCAACAGAAGTGATGGCCTGTGTGGCCTGTAATAGAAGGGATGACCCAAAACAACAGTAACAGACCACTACTGCAAAGCAGGGGAGGCAATTCCGTGACAACTGTGATATTTGTTTCATATAAATTAGTTATTAGAAGTGAAGAAATAACAATTTAAAAATAGGTAGTGACTCTTAAATCACCGTGTATAAGTTTACAGTCCCTGAAAAGTCTTAAATGACGCGCGACACACTCAACAAGGCGTGGAACCGTGGATGTCTAAGATGCATCGGAACTGACTTGGTGGAAAATCGGGATGAGATCGGCTACCAAGACAAGTATGGGAAACTAAGAGCGAGGGATCCAGACCTCCAGGACGACCCAGAGGCCGCTGGGAGGACAACATTAGACAACCTCTGAAAGACCGAGGACTATAATGGAACCAGACCAGGAGGAAGAGGAACACCTAAGTAAGTAAGTAAGGAAATGGACGCAACCTTCCACTGACCAAAGTCAGTTGTGAACTGCAGTGAATGCTGTGTGTTCTATAAGGATGAAAGAAAATAATTGGCGTACATCTTAGAACACTAACAATTTTTAATTGGCCCACCCAGCTAGAGCGAATGTCCGTTGTTCCTACATGAGGTACAAAAACAAATCTTGAAACCGGTATCGTTTTATAAGGTACAGAGGGATGCAGCAAACTGGACACCAGCTGCATCATCATCATCATTATGATCATCATCAACAATATCATTTCCATTTTCGCTCTTTAAGGAGCATGGAGCAAACCGTGTAGCTGGTCTTCTTGCAGGAAGCCTGCATCACAGCATTCATGTGTTCTTACAGCAGTGATTTCAGTAGCAATGAGTTATTCACAATGAAGTAGCCAACCATTATTCACTACTTCTGTTAATTGCCGCTTACGTCATGCCTGAGGTAGCATTATTCACCCACTGCATGCTAGAAGCATAATAATGTACTTATTAAACTCATTCATTCCAGAGTTATTTTGCACGCTGTGCCAGACTTTTTTTGTGGGCAGAATTTTATAGAGTGAAGTGTTCATCTTTCAGTCTAAATTTGTTTGTGGATTTTTCTTTGAACATGTACTTATTATATACCAAACTGTAAGGAAATTGATAGAGAATTCAAATATATAATGTCTTTGGTAGTGTTAACACAAGTATGTTCGGTATACTTAAAACATTTTGCATGTAAAATTAAAAAACGCTAAAAAGTTGACTGTAGAATACGATCTTACCAAAGACAAATTACTGTTGTAGACAATAAAACTTTCTTTTTAGTCTTCAAACATCAAGTTAATCCATATACAAGTTAAAAAAAACATGCTTATGGCCACAATTAGTACATTTAATGTTATTCACACCAGTTTTTCCGTGGTCCTTTGTAAGAATAATATAAATTATGCAATCGTGCATTACGTAATTTTCAAACAAATAAAGAAGAATAACGTCATATAAAAACTTTTTTACTCTTGTTTAATGTTTTAATTGTATCCCTAGCTTCATCTTCTACCAAGAAATAGTGATTAGATGTTACGGTAGGTCTAGTTTTGTTGCTTTTTGATCGGCAAAAATACGACTACGCCCACTCATCAACTAAACCTAATGTGTCTAGCTTTTCTGCACAGAATCCGTATTTTGACAACAAACTGTGACTACCAAACAATCATCATCAACGTCAGCAATGTTTCAAAGTAGTTTGACACATTTATTTGCTTAGGAGACTTAGAAAATGTAAATATAAAGCGAGACATATTTCTCTAGCAATAACAACGAAAAACGCAAACACGCAAATCTTCACAAAAATTGTGATAATAACATCAAAACACGCACATGTACTGATTAACTACAGTCAAATTAGTTGTTTAGATAGTAGCGGAAGTCATTCTACGAGTTTTAATATATGAACTGCATTAAACGGACGATTTTTAAGGTTTATGCGTGATAAACTAAAAACCACGCTGTGAGCGTTGCTGTGGCACGGCGCGTTGAATTTTGCAACGCTCAGAGCGTTGGTCTGGAGTCAAAGAATTAACAGTCATCATTATCTATCCAATCTGCTTTATCGATCATGTTTCTATTTCTTACTGTCTATGGTGCATTGAATGCTGAATCAGTTCTGTTCTCGTTTTCCTTCCACGCTATGTTTTTAGTTCCTTCAAGGTATTTCTTTCTCTATAGTTCTGATCTTCCTTTTTAGTTCACGAATAATTACCACACTTTCTCATTCGCAGTACTTCAAGATAATTCTTTCTCTATTGTTCAGATTTTCCTTTTTAGTTTACTAGGCTTTCTCGTGGGTTTTTTACATTTTTTTTTTTTTTGGTTTGGTCTCTTCGTTAATCGTCTGTGCAAAATTTATGTACGATTAAGTTTATGTTTCTCAGAGGATTTCAAATTACTTCTGTAATGTTACCACTAAATAAAGGATGAGAAAACAAAATAGGATTAAAGCAGATATACAGGTCTGCACAGATAATCAATATTACCAAATCAAGGAGGCTGGCATAACAGAGACAACGTGAACAAACGGAAGCTGGCATGGCGAAAAAAGATCTCAACGTTCATAAAATTGAGAACCGGATCAGAAGGCGTTCAGAGGAGAGAGATGGAGAGTATAAAAGTGCGTGAAAAGAACTGAAAGTACAAATGTGTTTGTAAAGAACAGAGTATAAAAGTGCGTGTAAAGAACTGAGAGTATAAAAGTCCGTATAAAGAACTGAGAGAATAAAAGTACGTGTGAAGAACTGAGAGTATAAAAGTGCGTGTAAAGAACTGATAGTATAAAAGAACGTATAAAGAACTGAGAGTATAACAGTACGTATAAAGAACTGAGAGTAAAAAAGTACGTGGACAGAACTGAGAGTATAAAAGAACGTGTAAAGAACTGAGAGTATAAAAGTGCGTGTAAAAACTGAAAGTATAAATTTCGGATGCCTGATAGCTAATGATAATCAATCAACCAATCAATACCCTTTAGCTACACGAGGAGCATATGCCTTCAACAAACACATGCCAAGTTTTCCTGTCCTGTACCATCCGCTCAAGTTCTTTCCATGTTTCCGTCATCATTTTCACCTCTGTATCCAGTTCTCTTCTCCACGTGTTTTTTGGGTCTACCTCTGCCTCTTTTTCCCTGTGGATTCCAGAACAAGGACTGCCTTCTAATGCTAACAACAGGTTTCCTCAATGTGTGTCCTATCGATCGCCAGCGTCTTCTTCTCAACTCTTGTTCCACTGGCACTTGTCTGGGTTTTGTCATCAATTCCACATGTGTGACTTTGTCATACCATTTCAGTCCTTCTATTCTACGCAAGCACCCGTTTATAAAAGTCTGTAGCTTTTTTGGTTGTTGTTTTTGTTGCTCTCCATGTATCAGAGCCATACAATAGGACTGACTTGACATTTGAGTTTAAGATTCTTATTTTCGTGTTGGACTTGATTTCTCTTGTTCTCCATATGTTTCCCAATGCAATAAAAGCTCACTTTTTTGTATTCTTATTTTAATATTATTGTCTGTCCCCCCAAATCTGTCTATATTACTGCCAAGATATGCGTACGATTCTACATCCTTTAGTGGTGTTTCTTCAAGTTCAACCTTGTTATCATTTCTTGCATTTATTCTCATAATCTTTGTCTTTTCCCTGTGTATTTTCACTTGTTGTGACCTCTCTCCGAGAATTTTCATTTTCTCTTGCATCTGATTATGGTTATGGGACAGAAGAGCCAATTCATCTGCAAAATCCAGGTCCTCAAGGAGGCTGGCAGTTTAGTCAGATTCCACTGGATTTCATTTCTGTTGTGTGATGTCCATGTTTTCATAACCCAATGTGTTGCTAGTAAGACAAGAAATGCAGACAAGAGATATCCCTGTCTCACTCCCTTTCCAATCCTAAACTGTTCTGTAAGTTGTCCTTCATGAAGACCTCTGCATGTCATGTCTTCATAGGTCTTCCTTATTAAGTTAATGATCTTCATGGGAACTCCATAATGCCTCATCAATTTCCAAAGCGATTCTCTGTCTACACTGTCAAATGCCTTTCCATAGTCCACGAATCCGATGTGTAGCGATGAATTCCATTCCAGACTTTGTTCAACTATTATTCTCAATGTGGCTATCTGGTCTGTACAGGATCTGTGTTGTCGAAAACCTGCTTGTTCATCTCTGAGTTGCTTGTCTATGACTCTTTTAATCTCTCAAGGATGATTCTGATTAATGCTTTTCCTGGCACTGATAGTAACATTATAATTTGTGCACTCTTGTAAATTTCCCTTCTTAGGCAACTTGACCAAATAACCTTCCTACCATTCTGCTGGTATTTCCTCTCTCTCCCAGACTTTGCAAAGTAGTTTTTATAATATCTTTGTAGAGGAATCAATATCTGTTTTGATGGCCTCTGTTAAAATTCCATCTTGACCAGCTGCTTTACCATCTTTCAGAAGCTTTATGGCTTTCTTTATTTCTTCTCCACTTGGTCGTTCACAGCTGATTTGTAGCTCCTCTTCTCCTGCCTGGATGTCTGGCGGATTAGTTGGAGCTGGTCTATTGAGAAGTTCTTCAAAATGTTCTGTCCATCTCTTCCTTTGTCCATGTATATTACTAAGGAATTTTCCATTCTTATCTTTTATGAGACCATTTGCTTGCTTATATTTCCCTGTTAGCTTCTTTGTGTTGTTGTACAGGTCCCTCATATTTCCTTTGGCTGCAGCTTTCTCTACTTCACTTGCCATCTCTTCAATATACCTTGTACTTCCTCTTGTCTCTTTTGATGTTTCTTCTTACTTCTTTGTTTGCTTCTATATACACTTCACGAGCCTTGGGCTTTGGAGCTTCTGGTTTTGCTTCTGTTTAAATCTGCTTTCTTGTTTTTCATGTCTTCTATCTTTTTAATGGTTTCTGTTGTTGTCCATGCTTTGTGATGATGTTCTCTTTTTCTCAGTACTTCTTCACATGTCTCTTCCATATATTTTTTACTTGTTGCCAATGGTCTTCCGTATCTGCTTCATCTACCAGCTGTTGGAGTACTTGGTATTTCTTGGATACCAATGGTTAAGATAGTCCCATAGTACATACTGCCATAGTGGAGTGAGGTGTTAGAGACTGCATTATCCAGTTTTATGAGGTAATATGATCAGTTCCTTTTCTTGCTGTCTTTACCTTCCCTGATTCAAGAGCACAGTCAGGTACCATTTACAGCTGGACAGACTGGAGCGTGACACAAACAAGTTTCGGTTCTGGAACACACACATTTTGCAGTGAGTAGTGAGCCCTCTAACCACTCTGCCAATCGTTAGAAACTGGACATAAAATGTGTGGAGCAAGGAATCGGGAGGTTTTCTTCTGCGTCGTTCGCTCTCAAATAACCACATCTATCTCTCTTATAAAGCGGGCAGTCCGTTGTTATGATTAAAATTCATAACATTTCTGTCGATATAAACATAGTTCGACTAGGCTTCATATTTGTTTATCACCGGTAGTCCTTGGTAACAAGAAGTTACGTCACTACCTCGAGGTTCAGTTAGCAGAAGATGCGTTCGGTATCTCCAAAAGTGTTCGATCGTCTGCTAGGGTCTTCTCTGTGTGTTTTTGAGGCAGGTGGACGTGTGTTTTTGAGCTCCTGAGAATTATACTACTTCACGATACATTCCTATGATGTTCGACCACTAGATCATCCATACACCTCCATGTGATGATGCTAGCTTATGTATGAAAGGAATTATTATTATTTCTGTGAAGAACGTGAGTAATTAAAATTGTGAAAACCTGTCGAGGACAGCGTTATAGCCACAGACGATACTGAGCTACTCTTATGACTGCATATCTATATAATGCCAATGTATATAACCGAACGACATAAAATTAAATTGAAACAATCCTAGAGGTGTAGCGAAAGCTGTATTAGGCTTAGCTTTGTCTGATAATGGTACCTGCCAATAGCCTTTTGACAAGTCGAATTTAGTAAAGAAAGTAACAGTAGCCAATCTGTCCAGAAGAGAATCTAACAAAGGTAATGGCTCCGCGTCTTGGATAGTCACTGCATTTAAGCGCCTGAAATCTATGCAAATCCGAATAGATTTGTCTTTCTTCCTAATCAAGACCATAGGAAAACTATATGGTGAATGTGATGGAGCAATTATATTTAACTTGATCATCTCCTTTATTTCTTCCTGTACCCGTGATTGCAAATGAATAGGTATAGTATATGGTTTCAGTTTGATAGGTCTGAAATCTGTTAGCAAGATATCATGTTGAATGATATCTGAATGCCCAGGAACATCCGTGAGCACATAAGAAAAAAATTGCAGTAATTGAGAAATCTGCTCCTTCTGATGAAAAGCAAGAGTTGGCGCAATAGAAATATCTTTCCAACTTCAGTGGATAAAAGGCGTAAATTTGGTAAAGATAAAAGTGGTTCAGTACCATCAGGTAAGTCAGACAACTCTTCCTGTATTACCGCTAAGGAAGAGCGACGATCAATAGACTCGTCTATAGCTTCAAAAACTGGTTTAAAATGCGGAGGACGAATATGAAATTGCTGTAACATGTTGATATGAAAAGTTTTTTTCCTTTCCATTAATAGACAAAATATAGTCAACATCTGACAATTTTTCAATAATCATATAAGGTCCTCTCCATGAAACCAGTAATTTATTGTCTTTATGTGGTAGTAACACATGGGCCTCATCACCTGGCCATAATTGGCGTAGTTTTCTGTTTTGATTCACAAACAATCGAGCCTTTAATTTCGCCTTTTCTGACGCCTCTACAGCTATTTGGCATGCGACGATAATTTTTGTTCTCAGATTGCCAATATATTGGATACCAATGGTAAAGATAGTCCCATAGTACATACTGCCATAGTGGAGTGAGGTGTTAGAGACTGCATTAATTAAGTTTTATGAGGTAATATGATCAGTTCCTTTTCTTGCTGTCTTTACCTTCCCTGATTCAAGAGCAGAGTCAGGTACAATTTACAGCTGGGCATATTGGAGCGTGACACAAACAAGTTTCGATTCTGGAACACATACATTTTGCAGTGAGTAGTGAGCCCTCTAACCACTCTGCCAATCGTTAGAAAATGGACATAAAGTGTGTGGAGCAAGGAATCGGGAGGTTTTCTTCTGCGTCGTTCGCTCTCAAACAACCACATCTATCTCTCTTATAAAGCGGGCAGTCCGTCTCAGACTTCTTCTCGTCACCAAACAGTTTCTCCCCCTCAACTGGGTTGACGAAGACCATGCGGCCACTCTGCTCCTCCCATGAATGCGACAGTCTTGGAGGACATGATGCACTGTCTGTTTGTCCTCCCCACATGGACACACATCTGCCTGTCCAATTTTCATTCTGATATGGCCGATTCTTAGTCTGAATATTATCACTCGATCTCTTCTTGGTAACGTATTGTATGGTTCTATAGTTTAGGACTCTGGGTATTTCTGATGCCATTTTTATTTAAAGTTATTTTTTAACATTGAGTTAATCGCTTCATATGGTGCACTGTCTCCACTTTAGATTTTTCCTTCCTTTTTGATTTGCAAGGAATCTTCCTTTACATTTCCATATAACTTGCAGTGGGCAAGGATCCGCTGTACTTTTACTGTTTTGACATTACAGCTGGGTTTTCATTAGTGCTTCTGCCAGGCTGTCTAATTCGTTGTTTTATTGTTCCCAAGGGCTGTGATGACTGATTGTGAGTGTGTTAGGATCCCTATCTTGTCTCTAACAAAAATCTTTATTTTCTATGACGGCAATTGCAGCTGTTTTTAATTCTTCTGTCTCCCCTTTAAAGTTGGAGGTTTGGAACTCTGTAGAATGAGGAGAACTGAAAAGAAGAAGAAGAAAGATGATGATAATGAATGAGGGAAAAAACGGTAAGGTGATGATTAGAACGAGGAGTCTGAAGTACTGTCTGGCGTCCTGAGAATACTCACTTGTGCTTTTTGGCGATCTGAGCAGTTTGTGCTGTCTTCTTCTTCTTCTTCCATCCTTAGCCACCAACCGGCAAAGCTGTGTGTGGCCAGTACGCCTAGTGGCGTCTTAGGGCAACAACAAATTGATCAATCTATTGCTGTTTCCACCACGCCTAGTGGCGTCTATGTGGAACAAAAACAGACCAAACAATCTATCATTGTTTCCGTAATCAGATTGGTTGGCAAGCAGGTAATCAGCCCACTGTGCGAAGTTTGTGTTGTGGTCATCTATTTTTAAAACTTTCTGTAACCTTCACCTGTCCCGAAATCCGTACAGCTGGCCTCTTTTCAACATTCTCGCCATTTGATATAATACAATGTATATACAGCCGTTGACACAAGTACTTGCTATATAGTATTATAGAAAAATGGATCACTTCCTAATGTCATCTGCGGCCACTTAGAATCTACCCTATTTTGTTGTTAGTGTAAAAATATGTATGGGAGCTAACTATTAAAGAGAAACAATTAAAGGAGTATATAAAAGTGAGCTCGTTGAAGAAAAGTTTGTTCTGTGTGACACATGTGAGTCAATAGTTGAGCTGAAATCATGTAAATGGAAGTATAGTTGATGAACAACAGAAAGTACACTAATTTCTTTTCGTTATCCTCATCACCTTCATTGGGTCAATGCTATCTTCTCACAGTAAAGACATGTTTCATTCCTGAAATATTCACAGTAAAATCATAGTAAATTTATTCATGGATTTGTTTATACTTGTGCTTGAGAAGTGTGTCATTATGGCCTATCTTTCCCGCTCTATTTCTGTCTTTCCTTCTATCTATCTCTTTATTATTTGTCAATATTTTTCATGCTGCAATGTGGTCTTATTGGCTGTTTTTTTTCTGCATTTTCTAACTCACACATTATGGCGCTACTAATGGTCATTGAGTAAATCCCACAAATGCTTAAACCCCAGATTATCAGAAATGGCCAGAACTAAAGTCTACAAATGTCGATCGCCTGACGGTATCCTATTCAACAGACCATGAGGGATTAGCCAGGGTGAGAGATTTAGAACATGTAAAACCATTATCTGTGTCCAGGTAAACCCTATGGTACAACACTCCCACGAGATACGCGTCAATATTGTGTTGATAGATCGGACAGTTTTATTGTTTAATTTGCCTTATGATATCTAACCTGTCACTCACAAATTTGTGACGGAGGCAATAGCGAAGATTCACGAACGCTCCAGAACATGCGAGAAAACACTCATATAAGCCAGAGGCTTAGGTACAAAATTACCTTCGCACCCACACCATGGAAGAGTGCGACGAGGTGACGAGAATTGACAAATTCATTGGAAATTAACAAAGTGGTTTTAAAGGATTCACTCTGAGTTCAGGTTAGTAAGGCTGCGCAAATTAAAGTGAATAGTTATTCGGTCTGCCATCAATGGTACCTATACCTTGTAGCGGTATGGCAGCTTGTGTACCCTGACAATCCCCAGAGCTATGCCAGTGGGAGTTTTACTCCTGGTAGGTTCAACCAAGCTGGACTGGTCTGCGTGGGTAGGGGTCAGACAAAAGCTAGTACCCTTGTCCTCCAGGTTGGGGGTTTTAGCACAGGGCCGACACCCCTGTCTATGTAAAAAATCGCACTTGTTACGGAAACGGCAACAAATGGAAAAACTTTGATGCGGGACGGACATCCGGATTCTCAGGCTCGTATGACTGACAGTGGTGAAAGCCGAAAGGAACCCATTGGCATAAAAACGAAAAGATAAATCTAATACTGCCTCAGGGCAAGATATACTTAATTATGAAATCCTTAAGAAAGTACCCAAAAGAACTATAAAGATAATAACTTCCCTTTATAACAAAATCTGGAGCTTAGGAAAGATACCAAAAGCTTGGAAAGTAGCTATGATAGTACCCATCCTAAAACCCAGTAAGGAAGCCCATGATGTAAGTTCATATAGGCCTATCTCCTTAACATCACAACTAGGTAAAATACTGGAAACTGTTGTTAACAAAAGAGTTAAATTCTACCTGGAAAAAAATCAGTTATATAGCCCAAACCAGTCAGGGTTTAGAGCAGACAGAAGTACAGTAGACCAGCTTGTAAGATTAGAACACGATGTAAAGCTAGGGTTCAAGAGAAAAGAGAAAACAGTAGCAGTCTTTCTAGATGTCGCAAGAGCATATGATGAATGCTGGCGAGATGGAGCTCTTTACAAAATGAAAAAGATTGGCATTACTGGTAAAACCTATAGGTATATAGAAAACTTTTTACAGGACAGGTATTTTGCTGTACAGGTAAACAATGATAAGTCAAATATATATGAACAACAGAATGGGATTCCTCAGGGATCAGTGATTTTACCTTCAATTTTCACTATAGCTGTAAATGATTTAACAGATGAATTTAACGACATTAAGAATGTAGTATCGGAATTTGCAGATGACTGTGCCATTTGGCGATCTGGAAAAAAACTTGGATCATGTTTACAAAAAACTTTAAAATCAAATAGATAAAGTTTCAGAGTGGATGAAAAGTTGGGGCTTCCAAATTAATGTAAACAAAACAGTAGATATGATTTTCAGCAAAGGAAATTAAAAAAAAAAATAACAAAATCAATATAACCATTAAAGGACAGAAAATATGTACCTACGCAACAACAAGATTTCTGGGAATAATTTTAGATAAACAACTAAATTATAATAAACATATAGACAATTTAGTAGAAAGCTGTAGGGGACCCCTAAATATACTAAGGATTATAAATGGTAATGGATGGGGGGCCAGCAATAAAATAATGCTTATGTTCTACAAGTCTTTCATCAGGGGGAAACTGGATTATGCCAGCATAGTCTATGACTCAGCTGCAGCTTCCAACAAAGCAAAACTAGACAAAATTCAAAATGCAGCCATGAGAACCATTACAGGTGCATTTATATCGACACCAGTACAAGCACTGGAAGTAGCTCTTGGCATACCGCCCCTTGGTCTAAGACGGAAAGAACTGAGATTAAATTATTGGAGTAAAGTAGCACAAGAAGTGACCCACCCAGCACATAAAGCATTTGTCAAAAGCCAACCAAGTGTATGGGACGTCCCCTTAAATAAAGATAGATATCCAACAGGGTGGAGAACTATAGAAGATCTAACGCAGCTCAAAGAACTATCAAACACAATTTAAAATAGTAATAAATATAGAAGCAAAATACCACCCTGGGAACCAAAAACAACAATCATAGACTACTCACTTACTGAAAAGATCAAACAAAACATAGAAGATAAGGAAGCCAAAATGATAAGTAGAAAGTTCATAGATCAACTAACTAAACAAAGTCTGGCCGTCTACACTGATGGATCCAAGGGTGATAGTGGGCAACTAGATGCCGGAGTTGTAATACCACAATGGAGAATAAAAAAGAGCTACAGTGTAACTGAAGGTGCTTCGATTTTTACCGCAGAGATTGTAGCAATTCTAAAAAAGTTTAGAAATAATCGAAGATAACCCACCAGAAGCTGTTACGATATTTACAGACTCACTATCATCACTACAAGCACTAGAACACCCAGGTAAATGTAGCCGGCCAGACATAAAGGAAGAAATTCTAGCAATTAATACATCACTAGTGAGCAGAGGATGTAGTGTGAGGCTAGTGTGGGTTCCAGCACACATAGGTATTGCTGGTAACGAGTTGGAAGATCAGAACGCCAAGAATGGAAGAACAAGTAAAAACAATATAAGAGCAGGACTGGGAAGGTCGGAGATCAAGAGCCAAGTGAAGATAACTATAAAAGAGGAATGGAAGACAACATGGAAGAAAAGTAGAAAAGGAAGACACGCGTTCACACTGCTGAAAGAACCAACGAGGACGTGCCAGGTCAGAGAAGAATTAAAGATATCATCAAACAAAAAACTGTGGCGTCTCCGTCTCGGTGCAGCATACTTTATGATAGAGGAACCCCACTGCCAAGAATGTCAGGAAGAGAATGACATAGACAACTACCTGATCAACTGTAAAAAGTACGAACAACAAAGGCTTGAATTAAAAACGTACTATAGAAATCACAATATAGACATGACAGGTGATAAGGTTTTAAGTATAGATGCCCCAAGAGATGCCCAATCAATACTTAAAAGATATATACATAAAACAAAGGAAAACATATAAGGTTAGTACTTCAGGAAAAAACATCCAACTAAATAGAAATTAAGCAATAAGAACTAACAAAGCATTAACAAAAAACTAACTAACTACTCATAGGACAAGGAAAGACAACGAGGTATATTTAAAAAAAAAAAAAAAGAGGGTAACAACTCAAAAAGAACAAATACTAATACAAATTAAAACCAAGTGTAAAGGACAATAGTTATCTATAAACAATACAAAAGAGAAAATAAAATAGACAAATACTAATATAAATAAAAATCAGCTACTGCAAAAGACAATAGTTATTTAAATTAAATACAAAAATAGTAAATAAAATGACACTAAATACCCCAATTATAACCAACTTTCAGGTTGAACAGGGTAGACCAAGATGGAACGAAAAGAGGCAATAATGGTCAGATGTTAGTGCCTGATCTCCACCCATCAACCCATCAAAACAACAACAACAGCAAAACACGAAACCAGAATTGGATTTTGGAACGTCAGAACCATGAATGAGGCAGCAAAGCTGAGACAAATCACAACAGAGACGAGGAACTACAGATTACATATCCTGGGTGTCACGTAGACAGATGATTTATTTTGCCATTTTTATGTTCTGTTTTCCTAGACATTTGTATTCTCATTTTCTCCTTCTCAAACCCCACCCGAGGTGTTTACGTTCTGGCTTTCAGTAGAAATCCCCCACTGGTCAGAAACGGTCAGCGTAGCGGCAATATTACATATACGCACCTGGTCCGTCCAGGGAAATTTCTCTGGTCGCTTTAAAACGTTTGATCACGAGCGGCTGGTACCCTTTGAGGCTGGGTAACGAGTTTGATCTGTCTCAAGGGGAGATAACAATCGCGGTCAGTCTCCGGGTTTTGCCCCTTAGAACGCATTAGCGATCATAATATTATGCATTTCTTTACCTGAAGGAATCTTCTCGCGGTTATTGTCTTTGATGCAGTCTCTAGAGAAACCTCTGTCTTACTTCGGATTACGTCTTTCGCCGAACATCTGTAGAAATATGCAGGCCAGGTGTCCGGGGGGAGCGTCTTTGTAATCTATAAGAGTAGACGGGTTTAATAAGCCAACACACTCGTGAATCTTCCTGGCCCGTAGATGACCATCATGAGATAAGGCAAACTTTAACACAGTACTAGAATGTGTTTGCCTATGTTCTAGTCATTTTCGGGGTGAGTTGACATATCTTATAATTATAATATGATATATTCATGTTAGCTTTTATATATATCTGATAGGAAGTGACGTGAATTCATTTTGAGGACTTCTCCTAGTAATTTTATTCAGTGACAAGGTAGCGATGTCTACGGCCTTAGTAAGAGTGCTTAAACTGTTTCGGTTTATCATGGGTTAAATGTTAAACTTACAATAACAGATACTAGGCAGAATCAGTCCACAGATGCTTATCATGGGTTAAGAATAGGCTAAATTAACTGTCATTTCTGTAAGATAATGTCAGGTGTGGATTGTTCACTTAAAACTGAATAGTGAGATGGAGGTAATAATTCTGGATTATAGGAGATAGTCACTGATTCCTTTTTGATAGATATTTTTAGTGGCAAGGGAGAATCATTTTATGCTTACTTGTGTGGCTAGGCACTAGTCTATAACTTTCACTGAAAGGAGTCACCAGGAATAGATATAATTATATCTTATGATTTAGCCACAACTGTATTATTATAGCAAGAACATTGCATTTTCTTTGTACTCATTTTGTGGAATATTAATATATTTCCCCAAAGGGACATATGATTTATTTGTGTAATGTCAAATGCTGTAATCTGTTTATGTAAATTCATTTAATGTTGTAAGATGAATAAGCATATTCATTTAACTGTAACTAAAGGTTAGGTTTTCTTTGTACTCATTTTGTGGAATATTAATATATTTCCCCAAAGGGACATATGATTTATTTGTGTAATGTCAAATGCTGTAATCTGTTTATGTAAATTCATTTAATGTTGTAAGATGAATAAGCATATTCATTTAACTGTAACTAAAGGTTAGGTTTCCTGTATGTTGAGATTGGGAGAAGAGGAGTAGATTTTGCTGTCAGAACATTTAATGACAGTTACATGGGTGTACAAAAGATATTAAGCCTATGCGGGCACATGCTATAATTGATAGAATGGAAGGAGCGGAGCATGACTAGGTTATAAAACATTAGATTGATTTTGTCGTTGCTTGAAGTTAAGGGTGTCTTTTTTGGGTCTCAGTTTCAGGGAGACCGAATCGCTAGAGCAGACTCCAGTCAGGCGAAGAACGACATATTCTCTTCGATCTAGAGGGTTTCTGAATACCGCTAGCGTCACGAGTCGTCAACCCCGTTCCTGAATCAAAACCCCTTTTGTCAACGCCAAGTTACGCTCACGCAGTGCAACGGACCAAACGCTAAATCTGAAATCATCTATTGCAGCAGTAGTTCTCTACTCGCCTATTGTATTACCAGTCAGAGCGTTGCCGCTTCCAGAATATCAAAATTGCCCTGCTTGTCTATAGCAGAATCTGATATCACCCGACTTCGTGTGGCCTAAACGGGGCACTCAGCAAACCACAGCCAAACCAGTTTAAACAGGATTTACAGCCAAGCAGAGCCTAGCGCCGGATAAAGAGCGCCTGGGACTCCGTGTCCTCATGTGACTTCTTCTGGTGTATTTCTGGATACTTAAAACCTCGCACGTATGAGCAGCCATCTATGGACAGAGTTCCAGCCTCCCTCACGCAAGTAGCGGTCACCAACGTATAGCACCTACAAGGAAAGTTGGGTATTTCACTTCATTCATCTTGAAGGATATTTATCCGTAAGACACTTTCTGGAGCTAGCACATTTGGTCCCACGAAAAAGCGGACAGGCTGTCGCTCAGTTCGTTTATTTGGTCAGCAGGAGATAAACAACGTCTTCCAGTGTTCCCTCGCGCAATTAGGGGTCACCAACGTTTAGCCCGACAAGGAAAGTTTGGTATTTCACTTCAGTCATCTTGAAGGATATTTATCTGTAAGACACTTTCTGGAGCTAGCGCCTTTGGTCCCCGAAAGCGGACCCTCTGTCGGACAGCTTAGTTATTTTCTCCGTGTTCTACAGGTTTTACGAGTGTTGGTGGTGTGTGTGTTTGTGGGTGTGTATTTGCATTATTGGTGGTTATTGATAATTATTGATGACTATTGATGATTATTTGATTATTGATGTAATTTATGCTGTGTATGATGATATGCATTACTTTCATGCTTTTCTTCTTTAATAAAGTTTACACATTTATTAATGCGCTGTTCCCGACCCTTTTCATCCATAATTAACTCTTTACTAGAATCTCTATATTTGATAAGAGAAAAGAGTGAAAGCAGGAGGTGCTTAGACAGTAAAAGTGAGTTGAGGCTTGGAGAGAGAGATTACTTTGATAAATCTTCTTCCAGGTTGTCTCAAGTCCATCTCCTATTTACACCTTTCTGTGTGTGTAATCTATAACTCTGTCAGTCCAATATCCCTTGTCGATTTCACTACTATTGTCCAACTCGACAAATACTCTACACTTTACTCAACCACGACACTGGGAATAAGCGAGAGCAGATGGACAGGGACTGGGAGAATAAAAACAGCTACAGAGGAAACAGTACTTTATTCTGGTGGAGAGGATGGTCAGCGCAACGAAGATGTAGCCATTATCGTGAAGAAAGGAATGGAAAGGTCTTTACTAGAATAGAAACTCATCAACAACAGACTGATAAGAACAAGACAGAGGGAGATTCACCAACACCACAATTATACAATGCTATGCACCAACAAACGACACCGATGAAGAGATCAAGGACGAGTTCTATCAACAGGTACAAAAGGAAATGGAAACTGCACCCAGGTACGATCTTATTATAGTAATGGGAGACCTTAATGCGAAAGTTGGAACACACAATAATTATAACGAAAGAGTAATGGGGAAATGCGGCAGTGGAACAGTAAATGAGAATGGGGACAAATTAATATGCTTCTGCAGTATTAACAACCTGGTCATTGGAGGAACACTTTTCCCACACAAAGAAGTGCACAAGTTAACGTGAGAATCACCAAACGGACGGGACAGAAACCAGATAGATCGCATAATGATCAATGGCAGATGGAGACATGCATTACAAGACGTGAAAGTAAGAAGAGGCGCAGATGTGGGAAGTGATCATCACTTAGTAGTAGTAAGACTGAAGGTGAAACTCAGAGCTGCTGGACCAGTTGCAGTCAAACAGAAATGATATAACATCACGAAACTTAAGGACACCCTCACCAGAAAAGCGTTCGTGGTCGACGTAAAGAGACGATATCAGATTACCAAAAGCCAGGAAAGAACAGAAACCGATGATGTCGACCAGAAATTCAACACCATCTCAACAATATACAAGGAAAGCAGCAAGTCATGCTTGGGATTCCAGGAAAGAAAGAGCCAAGACTGGATAACACCAGAAACGCTAAACACCATAGCGAAGGGAAAGGAAATGAAAAGAAAGAAAACAGAAGCTAAGTCTCCCATGTTAAAGGCAATATATAGTGAACATTACAGTCAGCTGGATAAGGAAGTAAAACGTCAAACCCGTGCTAACAAAAGGACCTTTCTGGATGACCTTGCAAAACAGGCAGAAGAGGCAGCACTGAGAAATGAAGAAAGCACAGTTTATAAAATAACTAAAACTATCAGTGGAAAACGAGGTGCAAACAACATAACGTTAGTAAGAGACAAGCAAGGAAATCTCATCACCACAACACAGGGGCAGGAAACAATATGGGCAGAGCACTTCAGAGAAACACTGAATAAGTAACCACCAGAGACTCAGCTGAATGTTCCTGAGGCTGAAAGTGACTTAGACGTAAATACAGACATTCCACGAAAAGAGGAAATCATCACAGCTATCAAAGGGTTAAACATTGGAAAAGCGCCTGGTCACGACAATCTAAATGCTGAGTTATTCAAGGCAGACCCTGAACTAGCAGCAGAACTATTAGAACCACTATTTGGACAAGTCTGGGAAACTGAGACAACACCAACAGAGTGGAGTAAAGGAATAATTGTCAAATTGCCCAAGAAGGGCGACCTTGCAGACTGCAACAACTGGAGAGGAATTATCATAATATTCAGTAAGAATAAAAAGCCTCTATTCTAACTTTACATGCAGGGTTGGATTGAGTAATGTAACTTTCGAAGTGAAAACAGGAGTACGACAGGAATTATCAACAACATTATTTTTGACAGCCATAGATTGGATGATGCGCCAGACAACAGTCCAAGAGGAATTAGATGGACAACGTTTTCTACACTGGAAGACCTGGAATATGCAGATGACACTGCACTACTTGCGCAGTCACATCAACACTTCCAAGAAAAAACCGATAGACTGAATAGATATGGCCAGCAGGTTGGCCTGAACATCAAACTGAAGAAGACAGAGGTCATGACACTAAATGTGGGCAATCCTGAGCCAATAACAGTAATGAACCAGAAGTTAGAACAGGCAGACACATTTACTTACCTAGGATGCATAATAACACCTGACGGCGAAACAAGCAAGGACATTAACACCAGAATTAATAAAGCGAGAACAGCCTTTGCTAGTCTCAACAACATTTGGAAGTCTTTCCAGTACAGCACAAACACCAAATTAAGACTGTATGAGAGCTTGTACTTTCTGTGCTTCTCTATGGTGCGGAATGCTGGAAAGTAACAGAGAAGGAAATGTCGAAAATGTCCTCCTTCCACACAATCTGCCTAAGGAAAATTCTCCGAATCTTTTGGCCAAACACCATCAGCAACCAAGAACTACTTATTCGGAGTAATCAGGAGGACATGCACACAATCAAAGCTGGCAGACGCTGGAGATGGGTTGGCGACGTCTTCAGAAGGGACTCTGATACAATCACAAGAACAGCTATGCTATGGACCCCCGAGGGAAAGCGAAAGATAGGCCGGCCAAAAACAATTTGGCGGAGAACAGTGGAAGCCGAAATGCAAAAAATGAACCAGAGTTGGGGCACTGTATTTAATAGGTGATTGCGTTATTAATAGGTTGGACTGCCCATGGTAAATTTCCGGTGTTATGTCTTGCGGTTCGCACTAATGACCAGTCATCGAAGCATAATTTTTGGTGATGCCTAGATGGCAGGGAGGAAAGTGTGATTCGCTTACATAGCTAGGCGTGGTTGTCCTGGGTTGGAGTCCTGGGTAAGCCACTCACGTCTGTTGTTTTTCTGTTGTCTAGTGTTCTACTTCTTTATTTCTTACGAGTGCCTGAAAACATACCTTTATGTTTGTCTAATATTTATTTAAAATGGAATCAATTTATTGCTGCCCTACAAGACGCCACCAGGCGTGATGGCCACTGACTGCTTTGACGGTTGGCGGTTATGGATCAAAGAAGAAGAAGTTATTCTGTGTAAATACGAGTATTTTTCTTGATTTAATTTCCACAGCTGCAATTTGAGTTACTGTTGCATTTATAAAACGTAGAGCAACCAGCACCACAGCCAAGAGATGATAGCATACGCTCATATTAATTGCTTTATCTTTACAAAGAAAAAGGCAGTCCCATGGCAGAGATTGCCCGAGAGAAGTAAAGTGTTAAAACGTTTACCATAAAAGGTCCAGCTTTTACGAGGTTAGGTGACAAGGTCCCTTCCTCGCTGCCTTTTCTTTCCCTAGCTAAATAGCACAGCCATGTGCCCATGTACAGCTGTTTAAACTTGAGTGTGACACTGTCAGTGTTCAATCCTGAAACCAGGTAGTTGTGCCACGAGAGGAAAGTGCTCTGACCACTCAGCCAAGCGGATACTCGCATTATTTCGGACTGTAATATAAATGTAATATATTTTGTGACTATCATCATCATGTGCAGGAAACGGACTAGCATTGTAGACAAAGTTCTTGAGAAAAGAGATTGGCTAAACTAACTTGACCATGAACTTACGTAGGCCTAAGTTTACCTTTAATCTCTCTACTGTGTGACAAAAAAATCCTCTAAAACAATGAAGTTAGAGGATACATGGGATATGCCTGGTGTATTAGTGAATGAATGGGGATGATAAATATTCCGATATGACAGGGAAATTCACGAAGTCACAGTTGTGTCTTTAAGGTTTCTGAGCGGACAAACATTCACAGTTGAAGAATTTGAGTGTCCATTGCCTGACGAAACAGCCCAGGAAGTCTTTGACCTATCAGCGGAACCAAAAAGCCAGAGACACAGTTAACTCCTAATCATAAAGGAGCCTAGAACAACGCTCGCATGTGTAAAGTCAAACCACTGCTGGATGACAGAAAAAACCACCTCGGTAAGGCCTGATAACACAGATTACAGCTACGTCCAAAAGCCTCAGAATTTTTCCTCCAGATATTTCAGTCAGATCTTAACTAAGTATTTCAGAATAATCAAAGAAAATTATGTAAAGTGTATTCCAGATTATTATAAATTTAACACTACAATTTAAAACGCCCTATAAGTACAACCATCTTGATATTACACCAGTGCACCTGATGAAAACTACGATAGACTAAAACTTGCATTTATTTAGTGTTGATGACGATATTGTTTTCGCTTACATTTTTATTTTACTTCGACGTTTATCTGATTAATTTATTAAATGTACAAGTATGTACATAAGTAATGCTCTTTTACCAAGCGGTCAGGCTGATTTCATATGTGTACTGTTTAATAGATCCATATATGTGGCGATTCCTTGTTACACGAGGATGGAGCTTATCGATTCATAATATTATCATAATATTCAGTAAGAATAATAGCAGGAAGACACGCCGCAAGGAAATATATTTTCTTCTACAGACCCCTTCTCAGATATTATCTCTTTGTGAGAATATTTGCCGTCCTAATTACTCTCTATTTGTATGGGAATCTTAAGATGTCACGAGCCACTTATGAGATTGTATACATCTTTCTTACATTTCATAGTTCAAATATGTCCTAACCAACCGTGCGGCGGTAAGAAGGAAGGTTGTAATTCCCCGACAAGTCGACACTGAGATACATGCTATCATATATTAAGAGTAACCTTGTTTAATAGTCAATTTATTAAACTGATGTACTCCTGCTGAGATATTACGTCCTGCCACCAAGTCGTCCATATACCGAATGTGTATTTATGATCGCCAGCGTGCTTGAACATAAATAGTTTTTTTTTTTTTTTTTTTTTCTTAACCAGCAGCACTTGGGCTTTCAACCCTTCGGCCCAATGACATGTCATTGCGAGGCTGGGGAACCTGAGGACTTTCCTTCCAACCCGGTCAGGAGCTTCGCTCCTTCCCATCCACAGAGGGTTTATCACAGGAGCCGTTCAGGCTATTCAGTCAAATTTCCGGCCGTAAACATTTCTTCAAACGCCGACGCCCGGGTTTGAACCATGAACACCTGGTCGCCAGTACAACGCCGAAGCCATTACACCAGCGCGGCTCCCAACATATATAGTTTAATGGACAGATTATCATAGAGTGTTTGTTTTAAAGGTAAAGGTAGTTGTACAGCAGATACTAACGGAGGAGAGTAAAATGTTAAAGACTTCTCCATGTTAGGTCTAGCTTTTTTTATGAGATGGGGTGACCAGTTCTCTTCCTCGCTGTCTTTTGCCTTTCCTAACTCCGTAGAGTTAGATAACCATTTACAACTGCGCATATTGGAGCGTGGCGCAACCAGGTTTCGATCCCGGAACCAGGCAAACCGGAAAACGCTCTAACCGTTTAGCCAAGAGGACGCTCGTGTTTTTTATATGTAAAATTATAAGAAACTTTAAAATTGCTGTTCCCCTTTTAAAGAATTGTCTTATCCTTCCGTCATGACTGTCCCATCTTTTCCAACCAAAGTGGCAATCTTTTTCTTGGTGTTTTTTTTTTGCCGGTCAACTCAGTTGCGCGCCTGTTGACACAACGTGCATTTTGTTTTCCATGTTGTTTTTCGGTGCGGGTAAGTACGAAAAAAATGTGTCCACCATACACATGTCACAGAATTGGCCGTTCGCCTTTTCTCATTTTTTCTCTCTGTAACTATCCATTTATGTTTTCATTTTATGCACATAAACCTAAGATGTGTTGACCTCTTTTCATACTGCAATAGTGATATTTCAGGGCTTATTGAACATCCGTAAGGAAAAATTGTAACCGCTTAAGTTGTTAAACCAGATTGGCTTCATACGGTCAACGGAAAGTATTGGTGACTTTCTAAGTAATCATTTCCCGTCAGACACGTATGCCCGTCCAGGGGCATTGTTCACTACAATCGCGTTCAGACACAGGAGAAATCTCAGACAGCCAGGATAACGAAAAGAATGTGGATTCCAGTATAGAACTAGACAGTGCACTAGATAATCTTCTAAAATGAGAAAGGATAAAACCTCAACTATAGTACTGGAAGTCTTACTTAGCCGTTCCTCTTCTACCGTGAGTACTGGAAGTCACCAGTGTAAATAGCTGGGAGTATACTTCGTAACCCTAACCACCTGAAAGACTGCATCTTAAAACTGTTGCCCGATAATATTCGGACGTTTCCAGCGCAGAACGTCTGTAATTTGCCCGATATCTTGTTTGTGGTACAAGTTGCGAGCAGTCGACGCTAAACGCCTACATCAGAAGGGTCTTGAAGACGCTTGCCTGGTCAACCTAAGTTGTTACCCCTGCCTTGTTGCAAGGGACGTGCTACTGCCACCATATTTTACCATATTTCTTCCTCTTCTTCTTCGTTCACCCTCAGACTGATACATGAATGACTCTAATAAAGAAAGTAATCAGCTCAAGGTTCCTGACATCTCTAAACAGTTTTTCGTTCATAGAAGTGGGTTGTTGACATAAGCCACTACGTACACTGCTGTAAGTTGGGGAGGACTGGAGAAAATGTTCGGCTGTCATGGGGCTGGGGCCTTAGGAGTAGAGATCTGTTGGACTAATGCTGTACCTGTGATATAGATGGTACCTGAACCTATTGTGACCAGTGCGTAAGCGGAAAATGATGATCTGGTCTCGCCTAGATAGCTAGTGATAGGCATCATCTTTTACGTGATCTGGGTGTTCCCTGTCCCATTTGGCCTGGAAATATCTTTTATACTTGTCTTTAGCCGTTTCATAAGTTGTCTGTATATCGTTTTGTTGCATGGCTCCCCTTCTTCAGCAAGGTTATCTTCTTCGTTGCCTGGAATGTTGCTATGGGCTGGTATCCACCGGACTGTGCACTTGTTGAAGCATTTGTCCAGACTTTCAAGTGAGTTTATCAGATTTTTCAGTTCTTAGCATGGTGGCTCTTCAGGGTTGTTATTACTGAGAGGACGTCTGTAAAAATCACTATCTGTTTATCTGCACGTGCTTTGTGCTCAATAAGAGTTTCTGCTGCCTGTTTCAGGGCTTCTGCTTCAGCATTGTATTGCAGTATTTGCCAGTGGCAATTGTAATAGAGTGAATTCTATTATTTACTTTAATGAAGATACCGCCCCCCCCCCCCCTTCTTTTCAATTGAATTTTTTGCCGAACCATCAGTAAATACATGTGTTTAGAGCTTTGCTGGAAATTGTTGGTACATATATGTCAGAAACCAATTTACTATGGTTGCACCACTGCAGTGTGGATTTATAATAACAATTATAAGCTCGTTCTTCTAGAAGTATGACCACACAACAATGGCTGACATAAGTAATTAACACCTTCTACAGGTACTTCCCTTTAATACTATGCACAATACAAAAGGCCTCACACGGACAATAAACAAATCAAAATACAATAATGAAATGCCAATGTAACTTGCCTTAACAGCTTGATCTATCCGTATCATACACGACAGTACGACCTTCACTGAAACAACACTGCAATGACTATCGCTCACCTGAGCAAAAATACAGTGACAAAGAAATAAATCATTGTCAACTTATAAATCTACAGCCTGAAAGTTATACAATCTAGACACTACACTGTACTAGAATAACCACATAACAATCCATCAAGACCGAATATGGCAAGCACTTAAAACACATAGTCCATAACATGAACTTCACAGCTAACTTGCTGGCAAAGGGAAGAATCCGTCTTACCAGGACGGTGGCTAGATTCTCACTGTCTAAATTTTGCGCCTGATTTCCCGGCTTCCGGTAGTCACATGACTCACCGGTTCGGCAATCCCCGGCGTTGCCCGGCTGACTTTTCCGCCGAACGAAATACCTAAGATGCACTGCGAAATAGCGCCGTGACAATATACATGGGTGCTCTACGCTTTTATTATGTTTCTGCCTGAATTTCTGTACTTTTAATACCTTGAATATCAGATTTTAGACAATCAGGAAAACATTTTCTTTTCCACAGTGGGATAATTGTGCTTGGTATTTTCTTTGCGATTGAGTTTACTAGCAAGTTATCATGAAACAAAAAAGCTGGCACCACATAGGGTTCTGATGAAAACATCCTCAAAAAACTGTACACAGGCAGAATCAGGCCTGTCAATGAACATGTTATCACAGTCTGGTTGACTGCAGCAAGGTTATGTTTTGATAAAGTAAACAAGCTCCAAAACCAAGCAGCGCGTATCATAACAATAGCCCTTAACTCAACGGAAATCAACCATATGGAAAACATTAGAGGGCTACAGTCATTGAAGTACAGATGAGACAACAGAATGTTACAACAGGATGAAACATTTAAGAAACTCGAAGGACACCCCATGTACAAGAGAATAAACAAGCCAGGAAGAGGCAGACTTTAGCGAACTAATGTTGTTTACCAGGCCAAAGAATAAATTAATAAAGACACCACCAAATTTGGCTACTGACGAAAAGGACCAGACCAAAGCATCTGTGGGAACCAACAGCGACTGAAGCAGACGCCAACTGACCCCACACCGTCAGCTAAATAGCATGGAAGCACAGCCAACAGACATTTACAATTTTTCCCTCTTATCCACCAAAACCAAATATCATCCGATGATGACAAATATCATCGCTTCATTTTTATGAACATCTTTATTTATTTTGATTATTTAACGTGCTATTTGTAAATATAAACCTGTAGTCTATTTAATCATTATTGGTTGAATTTGCACCCGTATGACTCAGGTTTTTTTTAATACATAACCTTACAGAGCTAGTCAATTAATAGTTGATGAATCATCTTCAATTGGCGGCTCAGAAATACCTTTCTACACAGAAGGGCGGGAGAATAATACGTTGATCTCAGTTGTTATGCTTGCTTTTCTTTAAAATCTTGTGAGTCTCCCTGAAGTAGAAGCATCATTCTTCTATTTATATCTCTGCCAAGAGTAATCTTGAGCAAAGGTTGATACCTTTGAAGACCTTCACTTTTAGATTCTACTTTTGGCATTGTTGTAACACTACTGCAGGGCAGGGAAGACTATACCGTTAAATGAAGCAAAATGGAAATGAATGAAGTGATCACAGGAGAATTTAGTGCTGTCAAGCAGCAGAAATAGTACAACATTTTTCCCCCCCCCCCCCCTCTTCCCCCGCAGCAGAAATAGTACAGCTTAATTCCCCCCCCCCCCCCCCCCACACACACACACACACACACATATTTTGGCGGGTAACTCGTTACAGTAGAATTGATACATCTGACTGGAACCTCACTATATAGTATGTGACAACTATTATAGATTGATCATAACTAAGCTATACCCCACACGGCGCAGTAACAGAGCACTAATAAGACATCATTATTAGTTGCAACAAGTAATGTTATCGTTATTTTGAGTAGAATGGACATCATGGCACATGAGGTCAGACATGTGTTATATTTAATCGTAAATGCAAAATCTATTAATAGACATGCGTAGAATACTTAGGAGTGCTAAATAGCATTTGTATTTATAAATGTATTCGTCCTTCTTGACATCTTTTGATACTTATAGAGCATGGGTCACGTGAAGGCTGCACCAAAGCATTTAAGTCTCTTAAACATATAAGGAGGGGAAACCCGAGGCCTGTAAACAGTAAATGAATAAACAAACAACACACAAAGGTATGTTATCAGGCACTCAGTGAGAAATAAAGAAGTAGCAATCTAGACAACAGAAAAACAAAAGAAGTGATAGGCTTACCGGGAATCGAACCAGGCCCTTCCGAACGGCACCCACCGCATAGCCGCGGGAGCGAATCGCTACTAAATTCTCACTGAGTGCCTGATAACATACCTTTTTCTGTTGTTTGTTTATTTAAGTCTCTTGCGTTGATGGTTTCTATAACAACTGGTTTTTTATGACGGGGATACCAACCCCATTGTCAATATAAACGTAGTTACCTCATGCGACTCATGAAGGAGTAGTGTTTCTATTTCTTTATCTCATCAGAGATCCTCAGAACCCCTAGGGGTTTTCATAAACATAAACTTTAAAAACATTTTAAAGTTTGGGTATTAAATAAAGTTTTTTTTTTTTTTTTTTTGGTGTGAAATAGAAACATTCTAAAACGTCTTTATTACAACAACAACAAAAATATGAAAGTAGAAATGCAATGGGCACACAGTAAGTTAACAGATCGGTTGTGTAATTCTACCTACACTAACAATGAATCTGCATGCTGACAGCATATGCAAGCGCGAAACAACATATAAGAAAAATTTGTTATGACAGAACTGAATAAATTCATGATAATATGTACAGGCTGAGATAAAGACTGTACAACAGAGACAAGCACACAGAAGAATCTGACCACCAACGTTATATACGCCAGAGACAAGATGACTGGAACAATCTGGCTGCCGACCTATATAATGAACGCAGGTCAAAGCTCGTTCATTCAATAGACCTCACCTCCCTTAGAAGCACGGACCTTCAGCTAATTCATGCCTATCCTTCCTGCGTCGTGCTTTGAAGGTTTGTCAATGTCTTTGATATCCCTTTGATTTACGTCTCCAGCTCTCTTCTCCGTGTGCTATTTTGGTCTCAATTTACTCTTGCCCTTGTAAAAGCAGAACAAATACTGTCCTGTATTGTTATCAACAAGTTTTGTCAATGTATGTCCTAGCAAACGCAAACGTTTTCTCACCTCTTGTTTCACTGGCAACTGTCCAGTTCGTGCCACCCATCCCACGCTACTAATCTTATAATGCCATGGCAATCCTTCACATCTACGTCAGCATCAATTTATTAAAGTCTGTACCACTTTAGTTGTCATTATTATTGCTACTGTCCATGTTTCAGAGCCATATAATAGAACTGTCTTGTTTTTGTTTTGTTTTGTTTTTTTGTTGAAGATTACCTTACTTTTGTGTAATATTTTGTTTTGATTTTCATATATTTATATATCTCTCAATACGATATCATTGGCTCCTTTTGCCAATTTCTTTAAAAAAAGCGTCTAAAGTGTGACCGTATGGCCTACCACGCTAGCATTACCCTTGCTACTACACTAGCATTTATACGTGCTATAATGGTACATATAAGAATGACAGACATTGAAAGCAGATAAGGCGTTTTCGCACAAAACGCAGTATCATTAAAAGTTCAGTTAGCAGTCACTGCTTTGAGAGGGCAAATGTAGGGCAGTCCCAGATAATAATAATGAATGGGTGTTATGCGCGGAAAGTGTGAAATGAATGTTGTGATCTTGGTTTTTTTTCCAATTATTAAGGTGGAACAGACAGGCGTGAGAAAAATGACGAAATAACAGAAAGACGTGTGCAAAATGTCGAAAACAAAGAGACGTGCGGAAAATGAGCGAGACGTGTGGAAAATGAGCGAGTCGTGTGGAAAACGGCGGGAAAAAGAAGTAGCTGTATAAAATGGGGAAAAATACAAGAAAGGAGAGATTTTTGCTAGGTATTCATTGTGTTGTGTTAGGCAAGCCAGATTCGAGTTTCGTCTTGGAGATTATGAAGATCAGTAGTTTATTTCTGTTGGATATAACTCACTATTTTGTTTAAGCGTAAGTAAATGATAATGTCAAATGTGAAAATACCAGTGCTTGTCGAATGACGTTCAATAAACATCTAGTTGAATTTACTGCATTGCTGTTTTTGGAACTTTACAGTATTTCTTTTGGATATACCTTGTCAGTTTGGGACCGTTTTGCTTATCACTAAACCTAAAAGGAAAGAACGAACCTGGAAAGGAAAATGAGCAAAAGTCAAGTATCTCCATCTCAGGCGGAAGGCCTGTAGGACTTGAAAACAACAACAACATATAAAGGATTAGCTCTGATTGAAAATAAAATCGATATAACTACTTGCGCATTTAACTGACACGGGCATATATCTTTAGTCATTTTGGTGCCGTGTGACCGACGGTCTCATTTAGTCATTTTGGTGCCGTGACACGGGCACACATTTAGTCATTTTGACGCCGTGACCAACCCTTTTCTCTTTAGTGACAGCAGACAGGAACAATCACTATCATGGATCCACAATAGTTGCAACAGCAGCTTGACCAGCAACAATTACTGTCACATTTAGTCATTTTGGCACCGTGACCAGCCCTTTTCTTTAGTGAAAGCAGAGGGAACAATCACTATCGTGGATCCACAATAGTTGCAACAGCAGCTTGACCAGCAACAATTACTGTTACATTTAGTCATTTTGGGGCCATGACCTGCCCTTTTCTTTAGTGAAAGCAGTCAGGAATAATCACTACAATGGATCCAAGTCAAGAACAACAGCAGCAACAACAGCAGCAGCAACAACAAACGTTGTATACACTAAAGCAACAACAGCAGCAACAACAGGCGTTATATACACAACAGCAACAACAGCAATATGATTGCCATCCGTGCTATAGAAAATGGGAAAGAGTTACGGTCAAAACAGGAGCAGAATGGAGCAGTCTAAATAGAAGACACCATCGGATAGCAGTAAGAAATGTTGTTGGTCAAATCAGGAAAGGAACGACACTGCAAATAAATAACATCAACATAGGGCAGCAACAGAAGTGTCAGTTAACAACCGAGAATGGTTGGAAAAGGAATGTAGAACCGGTAGGAGGGTGGAGGAAGAATTATCAGATCATGTCACACTCTGATACCCATCAGTCCCCTATTCCTTGTCAGCTCCCACACCACACCCCACAGCGCCCCGCATTCTTTGGTGATCAACAGTATTCTCAACTGCCTGGAGGATACACACAGCAGATAAGAACAAGTACTCGTACAACTAGTCGATTACCTAGAAGACAATGCTACAAGTTCAGGACAAACAGCAGCTACGAGGACCCCGCCAGCGACGAGGATTATCAGTTGAATTATGCAGACATGGATAGACGTCAACCGGAAATCAAACGATGCGTGAATATGGTCACTTGCAATCAAACCAAAAACATTAACTTTGTACCGTACAGACAACTAGTTGGAGATACCAGCACTCGTCAATCACCACCAATCGAAGTACCAGACACATATATGTGAGCAACAATAGATATTGCCGGAGAGAATCAGAGAGCAACAATAGATATTGCCAGAGAAAACCAGAGAGCAACCATACATATTGCCGGAGAGAATCAAAGAGCAACAATAGATTTTGCCGGAGAGAACAAAAGAGCAACAATACATATCGCCAGAGAGAATCTGAGAACATCAATAGATCTTGCCGGAGCGAACCAGAGAGCAACAATACATATTGCCGGAGAGAATCAGAGAGCAACAATGGATATTGTGAAGAACATGCAAACAACTCTTTTTCAGAAGCAGAACGGCACACCTCTGAAAACGACCAATTTCGTGAAGCCGTCAACAGAATGAGACAATATAGAAGCACATCCGACAGCGAAGACGATATTCCCCTCGCTGAGTTACGCGAAAGACTTGAATATCGAAATACCAGGTTACAGGCCGAGCAAGTTACTCCAGAACACCCTGACACCACGATAGATTCCTGCCAGTCTATTGTAAATACTATAGAAATGAACAACCCTCAACAAGCAGCTACCACTCTGATGAACAGTGGGATAGTGAAGACGAGACGCCCCTGCAGGTGATTCAAAGTAGAGAAATTCACATCAACCAATCTACTGAAGATAATGGTACTCGACACACAGCACCGTCTAATGAAGAAAACGCAGACAGCGCTACATGCACACTTAAGGAAGATGATATTATTCTTCCATCACCTCCATCGAGACACGAATCTGACCTTGATATGGCAGATCCTGAGAGTGAGAACGAAAGTATGATCAGTCCAGACAAAACTGAATTTCGCACGGCAACGAAGCGCCCATATTCTGGCTCAACAGATGACTCCCCACCGTTAGCAAAGTTTGTGAGGTTACCTCAAGAGAACGTACGTATGAAATTGCGAAGAAAACGCAGACAGCCCCACACAACGCAGCATAAGGTGCACCATTTCAAAACTACTTCTTCCTTACCCTCGACAACTGGAGTCACTACCCACTCGACAGTGCGAAATACGCCATCCTCTTGTGATCAACGATTGACGAGGAAAGAAGTTACCTTGATGGACATTGCCAAGTTCCTCATGTCAAATTCGTAAACGTCCAGTTCAACGATTATTGGTTTATTGGAGAATCCATCTTCTCTAATAACAAAAAGGTACCTCCAGCTATAGTACCCAACGAGTACTCTCTCTACATAGCACTCCCCCTCATTCCCCGCCATCATCTAAAGTCATTAGTATCCATTTTTTGGTAGGAAATTTCATTTTTCAGAAAGATGTCAGCCTCAGTCATGACCCTGCTGATGATACAGATGATAGTGACAGTTACGACGTCTGGAACACTCAAATATACTAACAAATTATTATGGCGTGACGCCACTGTGTTTGAATGTTATAGAATTATTTCAGATTCTTCGTCGACATGGACTGTCATTATGATTACATCTTTTGCACCGCTACGTCAGAAAATTGAAGAACTTTCGCAAAAATTCGCAGATCTAGAACACTATGTTATCCAGGTTAAACAGAACTTTAAATTATCTCAGTTCTTTAGTTATTCAAAACTTTTTGCGAGTGTTAAGTACGAAATCTTTATGATTAGAAGAGCACTCACGGAAAATCAACTTCAGTTTTACAAACTTAGCCATCCATATAAAAACAAGAGAGCAGTAACTCACTTTATTGGAAATGCTTTACAGTATCTAATCAGTACAGCTACTGATACCGACTATGAAGATCTAACTAACTCCATTAATACATTATCCACTTACCAGAACGTGATGACACATGTTCTCAATAAAAGTGTTACCATATTAAATAACACCCAAATATGCAATTAAGTCTAACAGAAGAGTACTTAATGATCTTAGAGACGTAGTCAAACATTGTGCAAATTACACCACTTTTGCCTTTGAAAATCTTAAAAATAGGACTTATGCTTTACTACAGTTTTTGAACTCTTATTTATTCTTGATGATTTTTGTGACAAAAGCAAACACACTATACGCACACATTACACAATCGCTAACTATGTTAGAGTCGCATGCTCAAGTTAAGTCGCTTATCTCCCTCCCTTTTACCTCCCACTGATCTTCTAGAATTATTCAACCACTTGTCCACTATCCTCCCACATACACTCCGTCCACCAGTAGTTCAACATCATAATCTTTTTCAGTACTACGATTCTTTACGATTTGACGCGATTCTTTCGCAGTCAGAACTCATCATGTTCTGGCTATTCTCTAATAATTGTCGATGACGAGTATGACCTGTATAGGATTCACTTAATCCCTACACCTATTCCTCCCTCTATTACCTATGATAGTAACACCAACATCCACCCCCTCGCCACATATGATACGACAGCATACGAAATGGCTATTAACAAAGCGCACACGTATTTTTCCATTGTGACTGTCGCATAGAGATTTATGATCAATAAATTTTCTATATTCTTTTCTTTTTCTACCCGTGTCCTCTACTTTATTATCGCGCTTTTATCCTTTTCCTGTTTTTCGCATTCGTTCGTTTGCGACAAAATATTATTTTCCCATTCTGACTTTTGCCGTTTCTTTTCTCATACTAGAAACGCATTTTATTGCGTAATATGTCAGTCCCTGGATGTGAACGAAATAGTGTGAAAATTCGTCCCGTCAGACATAGAGAGCAGACATTTGTCTACATTTTGATCTGACACGAGTCTTTTCTTCGGCTAGTTTCTCGGCGTGAGGTGTTGAAGGCGCCAATCTGCATCGCTCAGAAATGAGACATGTCGTACTAGGTGTGAAGACACGTTTTGGCAGTTATGACCAGCGTCTAAGGTTATGTGAAGTGTTAAGAGGAGAGGGGGAGACGGGGATTTGGAGACATATCGTGGCATCCTTTGTCCGTTTTCATATATCTACCCCAGTAGCTTAGACTATTCATTCATACTCCTAGTTGCAGTAGACGTGATCGCTTCGTTCTAGATACTTATATTTATAAGTGAAACTCTTAGTTTCATTGTGATAATCGTAGTTCTGTTTGGAGGTAAATATATATATATATATATATATCTATATATATATATATATATATATATATATATATATATATATATATATATATATATATATATATATAAAGTACTATCGAGTGATTTAGTGATAAATAGCTTATTTCATTTTACTAGTTAGATTTCTGTGCAGAAGGATTAATTTATAAGTCTGTTATATTCTCTAGTTGACGTGTTTCAGTGGATAGCAAAATAAATTATAATGTCTAGGTTAAACTCATGCAGCTATAAATAAATTTAATTAAATTGCTAGTAATTAGTCGAGAATATTTCAAACTAACTTATAACTGCACTGATTCATCATTGAGTATTGACGAAATACGTATGTATTTCTAATTCATAATGATTGATTTTATGAATATAACTTATTTCACGGGATGTTTAAACGATAAGTCAAACTCTCCGCTTGCAGTTTAGAATGTAAGTTATAACCGAAGTAAATAGTACGTATAAGTATTTTATATGTTGTCTTTTCTTTATTCAGTGAAACTGAGGTAGCCCAACTTTACCAACGGTTTTAGTACTGAGAAACATCTGTGAAGAACAAAAACATTTTTTTCTTAAAGACTTGGGTGTATAAAGTAAAACCTGGCTGGCATTGCGTTGGCATCCAGAACGACAGAGTACCCATTACATGAACTTTAAGATTAAATGAAGTAACGGGCCCATCGAGCCAGATTTAATTCTTCCTGAGAAAAAACTCAAGTACATTTCAGCCCTTGTGGCAAGTAAAATATTACTATCAGTAACATTTCGACGGAGTTCTGACTAGATGTGGTGTGACCAAATAAAGTCCTATACTGAGAGAAGGCACCAACCTGACATTCCTAGTTACTAGAAATCTAAGCTATTGACACTTTGCTCGTTGTTAACGTTCGTGCCTGGACAATTTTAATGTGACAGAAACAGATATCCAAAAAATAAGAATAACCAAGGAAACGTTCCCTGAAGTAGTGAATTAAACCTATCTTTGTGGAGCTGGGGTTTCATCGGCCAAGACTACCACTGGAGATTCTGTATGTGCATGTCCTAAAAATTGTTTTTCCAGAAGTTGCTACCAAAGCTGTAAGTACGAATGCAAGCTAGTGATCACGGCTGACTGAATAGAGTGAATGCAGGGCTGAGTGATTCCTTTATTGTTGTATTTTTGGCACCCATTTTGCTGTCTTAAATTTTTTATGCAAGTTTTTTTGCTTACAATATTTTCCTTAGGATAGATCAGAGTATCAAAGTCTGTTCATACTTTAAAGGGAAATCTTAGACCAGCGGTGGCCAAACTACGGCCCGCGGGCCAGATCTGGCCCGCCAACCAGTTTTGACCGGCCCGCCAACCTGTTTTGGCCGGCCTCTTATTGTTGATTGAAGCCACACTCTTCACAATGAAATAATACACAAATGTGTGTTTGAAATAAATAATTACATGTCATATTACGAATTACAAAACATATTAAAACAACAGATTCATTATTGCTTTTTTTATAGTAATTTCAGTTCGAAGACTGGTATACATGTCTTGGCAGATGTGCAGTAAAGTAGTTTGCCGTTGCTTTCTGTACGTGGTTTAATATATATGTAAAACTAAATATCAGAACGTTATTTTTTAAGGATTTTATAGGTCTGGCCCTCGGGTGTTACCCTTTACCATAATCTGGCTCTCGGCCAACCTTAGCTTGGCCATCACTGTCTTAGACTATAGCATATGTATCCGTGACTCTTTGGGGCTATCACTTTTCTTCTAACAGGACTGTGAGCTATACATCGAGGGAAAAGATCATACCAATGGGTCTATCAGTCTTGTAGCAATTCATTGACTTTATGACTTTTTGTATATGCTTGATGTAATTTTTATGTGTTGTGATGGAATTTTCTTCTGATAATTAAAATTCACTTAAACTTAATCAGCGTGTCGTTCAGCTCGTTCCCAATTATCTATATTTCCATTGTCATAGTTTCACGTCTGTGTGTCTATTGTAGTCACTTAGATGTGTGTATGTGAGGGATATATATATATATTACTATATATTATACTAGACGGTCTGACAAATCATAATCTGTTGTAGAAGATAGGCTGACTGAGAAAAATCATCTCGAGGGTCAGAGACCGACTCTAATATATTTTCTCCATCTCACTCGTGAAATCTATTTCTATTTTATCATCTCCCACTGAGCTATCACTTGTTTTCTTTTGCTATTCAGAAGGGACCAAACCAAGTTTTAATTCACCTATCACAAATCTACGACAGTGACACATTTTGAAATGTGTTAACTCACCTTTTTTCCTTTTGTCTTAAGGACAGACCGTTTTATAATGTTCAATCGCATCGAGAATGTATTTTGGCGATTTTTCTTAATGATTCTGTTAAGACACATACCATTTGTTACCCTTAGTTTACAACCTCAATGATAGTATATATCTACTCACATTATTCAAGCCAACGACCCTATCTAACAGATGTATGACGAATCAGACGTCAATTTACTCTTCCCTACACATCCAAACGCCTTTCCATCTCTTGTCACCTTCTCCGATATGCTCCATCATAGACGGATCGTTTTTAAATCTACGCCCCGTTCCGAGCATCCTCCGCTATTTAAAAGAACTTTACCTATGTTAACGTGGCTATCAAATTCTAAAATACTTCTTCCATAGTCTGGAAACCTCTTCTGGCATTCCTGAATCCAGTGAATGTGAATATGTTTACTGTCCCTCCTCGACTATCTCCATTTCGGCCAGTAGATATGACTACCCTTATTTCAGAGTTAGACACTGTCCACACTAGAGTTTCAGGAGTATTGATTTTGGCTAGTATAGTTGGTGTTTTACATTTTAAGCTGTTTAATGCATAAATACCATGTGTACAAGAATATTAGATGTCCACAGCGGACATCGGTAAAAGATAATGCGGACATTTTTACCCCGACTGAAACAGCTAACGCCCCTAGGACCCCTGAGTTCATTCCCATGACTGACATTCGTTCCCTTCCCATGATGATAAACCCTACTCCGTCATTTATCCCAATATACACCCACTCCACTAAATAACTGAGACATATATACTTTTACCTAAAATTTGACTTGGTGACATATTTTGCAAGTTGTGTAAAACGTGTATGCTATTCAACACAGTTCGCGGATTGGCGAAATACTGCATTGTTACATGCAAAACATGACGATTCCATGTGAAATCGCTAACATGGTAACGGATATGTTCACATGTTGATAAACCTTGTATTGAGATAAACATCACATATTGATGTACCTGTATTTTTCTGACCTATGTCACGTTGTAAGCGGAACGCTGCAGTATATTTTCTTGACAATTGTTGTCCATTATAATGAACTTGCATTTGTATGCAGATTTTCTATTTGATGATGAACCTATAAACAGTTTGGTACTTGGTTCGTGTGTTACTGAGATCGTTCATACTCCACCACCCGATAGTTATTTGTATGGGTATTGTTGTCCTCCCTCATAGTAACGACCATTACATACGCTGGAGATTTGAGACATTTTAAAAAATAAATACTTTGTAAGTGTATTACATGCTCAACATTAATAATTCTATATTTCGATTTTACGACGAACACATTAGACAGTTCACCACAACTTGTCCAGTTTTTTGGTGTTTAAGACCCATATACATCCTGGTAAATCACTGACTGCAGTGGCAGAATGGAGTCGCCTGTATCATATGATTTTATTATGTTTACCACGTGCTATATTGATAGTTACGAGAGCGTACAGCTCCAGTTCATATTTTATTATAAAATTATAGATTAATAATGCTATGTTTGCACATTCCCATGTCACAGTGGATATATATATTACATTTTTTTGCGCCCCACGGTCTGATGTTTGACCACTAGTTCTATGCTGTTAGGCTGATGTTCTTTGCAGCTACTTGTCGTGGTTGAGTGAGAGTGTAGAGTATTTGTCGAGTTGGACAATAGTAGTGAAATCGACAAGGGATAGTGGACTGACAGAGTTATAGATTACACGTAGATAAGATGTAAAATAGGAGGTGGACTTGAGACAACTTGGAAGAGGATTTAGTAAAATGATCTCTCTCTCCAAGCCTCAACACACTTACACTAAGCACCGCCTGCTCTCACTCTTTTCTCTGAATCATACGTAGAGACTATAGTAAAGAGCTAAGAATGTAAATTATGGATGGAAGGGTCGTGAACAGCGCATTAATAAATGAGTAAAATTTATTAAATGAAGAAGCATGTATGAAAATAATGCATATCATCACAAACAACATAAAATTACATCAATAATCAAAAATATGCAAAATACAGCAACGAACACACACACCACCAATCATAAAAACATGTAGAACACAGAGAAATGAAATAAACTGTCTGTCAGTCTGTCTGCTTTCGTGGGACTAAAAGCTAGCTCCAGAAAAGTGTCTTACATGTAGATATCCTTTAAGGGGATGAAATAAACCTACAAAACTTTCCTTGTCGGTGCTATCGTTGGTGACCTCTAATTGCGCGAGGGGGACTGGAAGACTGTCTATCTCCTGCTGACCAAATAAACAAACTGAGCGACAGCCTGTCCGCTTTCGTGGGACCAGAAGCTAGCTCCAGAAAAGTGTCTTACATGTAAATATCCTTCAAGGTGAATGGAGTATTATACAAAACTTTCCTTGTAGGTGCTAAACGTTGGTGACCCCTAATTGCGCGAGGGGGACTGGAACTCTGTCTATCTTTGGCTGACCAAATAAACAAACTGAGCGACAGCCTGTCCGCTTTCATGGGACCAGAAGCTAGCTCCAGAAAAGTGTCTTACATGTAAATATCCTTCAAGGTGAATGGGGTATTATACAAAACTTTCCTTGTAGGTGCTAAACGTTGGTGACCCCTAATTGCATGAGGGGGCTGGAACTCTGTCTATCTTTGGCTGGCCGCTCCTAAGTGCGAGGTTCTACATAACCCAGAAATACACCAGACGAAGTTACTTGAGGACAAAACGGTCCCATGCTCTCTTATCCGGCGCTATTAAGCACCACTTAACTAAGGCGGTAGACTGCACTACATTATCACTGAATTAAACTACTAGGAGAAGTCCTCAGAAATGAATTCAAGTCACTTTCCTATCAGATATATGTAAAAGCTAACATGAATATATCATATATTATAAGAGTTGTTTACTCACCCCGAGGAATGACTAGAGATAGACCTTAACATTTAGTTCTGTGTTAATGTCTGCCTTATCTCATGATGGTCTCTCTTCGGGCAGGAAATATTTACGAGTGTGTTTGACTATTAAAACTCTCTAGATTTATAGTTTACAAACAACGCTACCCGGGACACCTGGCTGGCCTATTTCTGCAGATGTTTCGAAGTAGAATGTAATCATTAGTAAGACAAAGGTTATTCTAGAGACTACATCAGAGACAACAGCCGCCCGAAATTTCCCCAGATAGACATAATATTATGATCACTAACTGCGTTCTGAAGGCCAAACACAGAGACCACCCGCGGGTTTTCTTCCCCTGAGTCGGAGATCAAAACTGCTTTCCGACCGCAGAAGTTACCTCCCACAGACAAGCCGTTTCTTTCACAGAAACCCTTTCGCTTTAAGCGTAACAGAAATGTTTCTCTGGTCAAACGAACCACAGGTGCGTTTAGGTAACATTACGTTATATGACCGTCTGCTGGTCCAGTGGGAATTTCTACTGAAGGCCAGAACGTAAACAAACCTGGGGTGGGGTTTGAGAAGGTGAAAAAATTGGGCCACGAAGGTAGAAAAGAAAATACAAAATGTCAAGGAAACCAGAACATTAAAGAGTAATAAATAATCGGACGTGATGGTAAAACAAATTAACAGTCACTGTGACACTACTATATTTATTATTGTTAAATACTTAATGAATATTAGTCACTTCTGTTGAATATTGTCAAAGTATTTTTGTGTGTGTTAGTGTTGTTTGCAGAACCGATGAAAATCGTATGCAATTATTTTTTTGAAAATGTTAGCATTACGTATGTTAACATTATGGTGATGACTAATTCACAGCGCTGTTCATATTGATATTGTTGAGAAGTAGTGTACATCCATACTGTTTAATGGCGAAGTGTATTAAAAACTGTTATGTATCCCCCGTTTTACACATTATAAATATACTGGGATCCCTCGTTTTTTTTTCTGAGAGCCTCTACCAATAGGTTAGTTGTTTATAACAGTAACTAGGATGAAGTAGTTAGTTGATAGTACGCAAATGTCTCCCTCTGGGATACATTTGTGTGGCCCCGGCCGTATGTGACCGCATGGCTTACCATGCTAGCATTATCCTTGCTACTACACTAGCATTTATACGTGCTATAATGGTACATATAGAAATTACAGACATTAAAAGCAGATAAAGCATTTTCGCACAAAACGCAGTATCATTAAAAGTTCAGTTAGCAGTCACTGCTCTGAGAGGGCAAATGTAGGGCAGTCCCAGATAATAATAATGAATGGGTGTTGCGCGCGGAAAGTGTGAAATGAATGTTGTGATCTTGGTTTTTTCCCCCAATTGTTAAGGTGGAAAAGAGAGGCGTGTGATAAATGTCGAAATAACAGTAAGACGTGTGCAAAATGTCGAAAACAGAGAGACGTGCGGAAAATGAGCAAGTCGTGTGGAAAATGGCGGGAAAAAGAAGTAGCTGTATAAAAGGTGGAAGAACGCGAGAAAGGAGAGATTTTTGCTAGATATTCATTGTGTTGTGTTAGGCAAGCCAGATTCGAGTTTCGTCTTGGAGATTATGAAGATCAGTAGTTTATTTCTGTTGGATATAACTCACTATTTTGTTTAAGCGTAAGTAAATGATAATGTCAAATGTGAAAATACCAGTGCTTGTCGAACGACGTTCAATAAACATCTAGTTGAATTTACTGCATTGCTGTTTTTGGAACTTTACAGTATTTCTTTTGGATATACCTTGTCAGTTCGGGACCGTTTTGCTTATCACTAAACCTAAAAGGAAAGAACGAACCTGGAAAGGAAAATGAGCAAAAGTCAAGTATCTCCATTTTAGGCGGAAGGCCTGTAGGACTTGAACAACAACATATAAAGGATTAGCTCTGATTGAAAATAAAATCGATATAAATACTTGCGCATTTAACTGACACGGGCACATATCTTTAGTCATTTTGGTGCCGTGTGACCGACGGTCACATTTAGTCATTTTGGTGCCGTGACACGGGCACACATTTTCAGGACGGAGAATGCAGCCGCCCATCGCCACACTGCGCAAATTGGTAATGTATGGAGAATTAGTCTTTCATAATAATTAAAAAAAAAAAAAAAACAAAGACACCAACTGGAATTTTTCACCAATAATGACTTAATATGTATACTGATAACTCTTAACAGTTTGCACCGACTGCTAAATAAGATTATAGTAATGCACTTATTTCAGAAATTAATTAAAACTTTCTGTAGGCAGAAATTAAGGAGAATAAAAATTCATATAGAATTTTATACATTTACTAGGCAGAGCAGAAAATCATCCAGACTTTCATAAATTTACTAGGCAAAACAGAAATTCATGTAGACTTTTCTAATTTCACTAGGCAGAACAGAAACTCATCCAGACTCTATAGATCTCTAGGCAGACAGGCTGTCAAAATTTGCACTGAATCCAGTTTTTTTTTTTGGATTGAAAAATATTTTAATCCAATACCATAATCCCCACCGTAAGTACGTCGGTCGGTCGGTCACATCATGCACACCGTCATTTGCGCACTTTTCTGTTTTCAAGAGAGTGCATTAGCTTTCAAACACAGCTAAGGGGTGCAACTGTGGTTGAAAGTTAGACAATAATTGTATTGTTTCTCTTATATGTACTCTCCCGAAAATAGAAAATTGCGCAAATGACGGTGTGCATGAACAGTTTGATTATGGAAAGAAGCCAACAACACAATTGATAAACAGTAATCAACAGACAATCATAATACTCTTCTGTCCAGTTTCATTCGGGAAAACAGATTTAACTCATCATTTTCTTAAAAATAATCTTCAAATGTAAGTTTTTGATTGTTTCTTCAAGACAAAATTTTAATTTAAAGTATTGCTGACTTATTATTATGGATCAAAATGATTAGATGGCTGCAGTTAAAAACCTGTCAATTTTCTCGGGTTATTGCTAGTTACTTAATGTAGCAAAGTGTGCAAAAACACGCTTAGTTAATGGACTGATAGAACGAACAGAGAAAGAATAAATTGTGATGGTTTCGGCATGAGCCTTGAACTGTATGAAAACAAAACGAACACGGTGTTACCAGGATTAACTTGAAGTAGGAAATTTTTCTAAGCATTCTTTGAATAGTAGCGGTCACGCATGCGCATTCGTTTATGTCATCGGAGAGAGGCAGGTATGACCAAATCCACAATAGCAAAAGCGTAGTGTCGCAAGTTAAGTAGAGAATTTCTTTTGAACTGGGACTATGTATCAGTGAATTGTTATAAAAGTTATTGTCACGTAATATCTTTTGTTGCGCACATGGGCTTTGATGGAATAAACATATATTTTGGTGCGCACATCAGCTTTAAAAGGAAATGGTGCAAAAGAGTGCAATGAAGTGGAGTGAACAGGAAGGCTGACAGAGAAAGATGTCAGTTGGCCGGCTTTAGAAGCCGTTCGTGCTCTCTTTATGGTTGCTGGCTTTTGTACAGCCGTGTTTTATATTCCAATGGTAGTAGGAATTGGTGATCCAGCCATATGGTTATTGCTGACAATTTAGTGCTGTTGTTATTGCATTCGTACATGTAGCATTGTTATTATTAAAAAGGGAGATTGTCAGCACGCCTTCGTGTACACTTTGTGAATGGCGTTTATAAGTATGTCGATTGTGTGACCTCTCGCAGTTTGATACGAGCTTAGAGGACAATGTCATGAAAGTGTAGATATTATACTGTGACATATTTTTGGGAGCTGTGGTCCTCTATACAGGTGTATGTTAGCGTTCCACTTTGTTAGTGACTGCTGGTATCTGGATATTTGTAGTATTGATCTTATTACGGGCTCTCTCATTGCAAGTTTACAGTTGTCGAGTCTTTTGTTGGCGATTGGGTTGCATCCCATTATATGTGCGATTGTTTTTTCTGATGAGGACATTTTGCAATGGGTTTGTTATCGGCGAAAACAAGCCACAAGTTCGTGTATTGACTCATTGCGCAGTGTGAAGACTATGAACCTAAGGTTTAATGAGTTCCTGTCTGGCTGGGGCGACGACGACGCTGTCTTATTGTTGGATTGGTTCCATTGTCAGTGATTTGGAGATCTAATTGTGGGTCTGTCGTAAGTGTGGTGGAAAATTTGAGGTTTTAGTTCCTTCCAAGCGTAGGCGAAGAGGTTTTAATTTGTCGGTCGTTGCAGTTGCCTGCTGATTTTTGGATTATCGGTTGTCCATTGGTGGCCTACCTGCTGAGAGCACGAATACATCGCCTTCATTGGGATTTGTGGTACAACAAATTATGTGGATACTACACGTGTGTACCTTCCAGTACACATCTTACAGCTCGCCTCTACCGTGAATACGTTGCCTTGCCTGTGCATGCTTATTGCGCGACTCTTCTGCAGTGACTTTTTGTCCGCATGAAAATTTAACTCGTTTGGGAATACTACCGACTATTGTTGTCGTGCTGAGAAACTGTTCGTGATGAGGAACTATACGTGATTTGCTGAGCAGCATTATCCGTGAATGCTGATGCTGATATATAGCGTTGGATGAGACAGAACATTGTAGTCGTGCTGATTAATTGTACTTGAATGGCGGATACGACCATGACACATTTTCTGATGCAGTGGTCTATGTTACGCAACTGATAAAAGACGTGATGTCTTGCTGATGGACTTTATGTCGTTTCTAACTGCAGCCATAGTTCGATAACGAATGATAATTTCTGGACGTCGCTGAGTTTACCAGTTATAATTTATTATGCTGGTATAGCCTTTCTTGGACACAGACATAAGAAGGCCAGTTACATTGGTGTGGATTTTTGAGAGCGGAACGAAATGGGAGGATACTGAACATTGATGTATTTTCTTATTACTACATCCATTGGTGGCTTCAAGGCTTCAGCTACGAGAAAAACTGACGCCGATTGTGGATCTTGTCTTTGAATTTGTTCAGAACATTTTGCCGCAACCGGACAGTGCAGAGTGCACTAAGCGTAACTGATTGTGGCACTAACATTTGTTGGTACTATTCGTGCTTTTGTCTCGTGATTCATTATCATCATTCGATTGAGGAGCTGGTATTGGAACTTTGAGGATTCAGTTTACAGAAAGACAGTCATAAATTTAGTTACATTTCTTGGTTTCTTTCCTTTTGCTGTTCTACTTTCTTTTTTTGACGCCATTTTATTTTATGTGTTTTCCTTATCATCATGTGTTTAATTACTGGTCTACTCTGCTCATCCATTTGAATTTTTGTTCGTTTAGCTAGTTTCTCCATATGCTGGTAGTTGCAATGATGCTTTTCTGTTACTATTTTATTATCTGTACTTTTCATTGTCTCTGATACTTTCATTTGCAATTTCACTTGTTTTACATATTTAAATTATTTGTGTGACTTCTTTCTGCCTTTTGATATTGCCTTGCTACAAACTTCGTCGCTTCACTCTCCACTATTGGTTTTCGTGCCGTCTTTATTGTCTTATTATTGTAATACATTGGTTTAAGGGTGGAACTGGTGGCGTGTTTAACATTTTTTTTCTTATGCGAAAGGGATTATGTTGAACTGATTTCTTTAGGCAGTAACACTATCAGTTTTGCAGTGGGGTACGGGCACAGAGAGTTGGCCCTATTGACTGTACTGCATAACTGAGCGTGCACATTTTCAGTTTCTTAGCGGTGATTGTCTTGTTTGTTTACATAGTCTCATATTTTTGCAAGTATTCTCTTTCGTCATGTTTTGCTGTCGTATTCTCCTGTTTTCTTCTTGCTATCTTGTACATAAGTTATATTGACAATCTCCTTGTTCTCGTTTGTTAACAGTACGGTTTCTATATACTTATGTGTTTCTATCTCATATATCTGTCATCACTTTCTTATCGTACTGTTGGTGTTTGTTTGTCAAGTGAGTTCGTGTCTCATCATTATATGTACTGTTCATAGTATATGGATTTTTGATTTCCTTTGTTACATGATATGTATTTGTAAAATCACGCATTAGTGAAATAAGAGACGGGGTACTGACATCATTTTTTTAGCCATTATGCGGATGTCCTTGTCTAAAGCTACCACTGTGTGAGCTTGAGATTTATGTCATTGTATCGTGACATTGATTGGGTTTAGACAAGCAAGGATTCGTTTCACCGGATCCCGTATTTGGAACTGTCTTGTCATACTGTATTTTCACCTGCTTGTTTTTTTAATCAGGTTTATTCATAACTGCAGGTTCATCGTACCCATCGTCTGCAAATATTTATTGGTCGTGTGCAACAATATATTTATTATTAATTTTGTAGGGGTATGGGTACAATGTGAGGAATTGGGAACCTTCATACTTTTACTTATTTCGTAGCTTGCCACCGCATTTGTATTGCACATAGATTATAACTATGTCTAGCCTTAAGGATTTTATTGAAATTGGAGAGAAAACAGGACAATCGGGGGATTCTCTGCTTGAGTGGGCAAAGGCCGAACACAAAGCATATGAGTTACAGAAAAAAGAAGAAGGTGACAGACGAGAACGCTATGAGGAGCGTCAATTACAAAAATTGAAGATTGAAGCAGATAAAGAACTGAAACTGATTGAAGCAGATAGGGAACTGAGACAGATTCAAGCAGATACAGAAAATAAAAAATTGAGGCAGATCTAAGACGGATGGAGTTAGAAAAAAATGAAGATTGAGGCGGACAAGGAAATTGCTATAAAAAATTTGGAGCTTGATTCTGGCAATCCTAGTTCAACTTCTAGGGAGCCAGCTCGCCCTTATAGGCTACGATTACCGAATTTTCGGGAGGAAGTAGATATCATGGCCTTCTTTTTGGAGAGATTTGAATAAGAGGCTCTTGCCTGGAGGGCAAGGAAGGAGGAATAGCCTTCACTATTATCTGCATTGCTTTCCGGCTCTGCGTTAAACACCGTATATAGTTTGCCTGTGGCTGACAGAACTAATTATGATACCGTAATGGCAACATTGCTGAGAGAGTTTAAGCTGACAGCCGAAGGGTATCGCTCTCGTTTCAGAGATGCGATGCCTAGTGCCGACCAAGATTTCGGCTCTTTTGTCACCAAAATTAAACTTCTCCTTAATAGATGGACAGAGCTAGAGGGAATAAAATGGGATTTTGATGGACTGTTTGATCTCACGTTGCGGGACAAGGTGTTGTCCTCATGTTGTTCTGACATGGTTGCATTTTTTCAGGAACGCAAACCTAGAGACATTACTGCTATGTCAGAGTTGGGGCGGCAGTACGTTACCGCTCACCCTGGTAAGACAATTCACAAGTCATTTGTCCCTGAGCCTTTCGCTTAATGTGTTGGCAAGGTTAGTGGGAAACCTTTCCGGCAACATCGGTCCAGGAGTGCGGACAGGTTTGCCAAGAGAAGGTTTGATCGGCAATACTCTAGTGGGCATGGATCTCATGGGAAGTATGATAGCTTTAAGGGGTACAGATCTCAAAAAAAAAACAATCGTTTTACCGTCAAGATAGATCTCCGTTTAGACACACGGGAGATAGACATGACAGGTCTACTCGGAGGCAGGTCCGAATAGACCCTACCAGCGATCCCGATCATCGCTGGTATAGAAGAAGTGGTCCGAGTAGAGGAAATGACAGGGATGAGAAACGGGAGCAAGAACTCCTCAATTCACCAAAGGGTAATCCTACAAAAGATGATGGTGGTCAGCTTCGATGTGGCGCGTGTGACGGAAGGGGACATGCTGCAAGAGTCTGTCCAAACAATTCAGAAAAGGCTAATGCTGCATGCGTTCTAAAAACCTTTAAGAACGAGGATTGCATGGGATGTAGGCCTTTGTTTGAGCCTGATGGCAGACCACTACTGATTTGTGGGCATACTCTGCCTTGCCTCTCTTCTCTCGATGGGAGCGGAAGCTTAGAGTTACACCAGGGCATGGTTCAGAACAGGTTGGTGTCTGTGTTGAGGGACACAGGTTGCACTACGATAGGAGTGCGCCGATCATGTATTGACAAATCGTGCCTAATTGGTAAGACCGTCGGATGCGTGACATTTGGGCGAAATGTTGAATATTACCCCCTAGCCATTATAGACGTGAATACACCCTTTATTTCTGGTCGGGTGCAGGCGTGTGTTCTTGAGGCTCCAGTAGTCGATTTGATTATAGGGAACGTGCTTGGTGTTCGTGACTGTACCCAGGCCGACATCACAAAATGGCAGGTCGAACAGTCAGTTGTGGCCAATGGGGTGGTCACAAGGGCGCAGACCAGAACAGACGACAATTCATTGGCGATACAGCGGGAATTACCGACATCTTACGCGGTCCCATGTATTGCCTCCACGGGTCCCGATGTACCAGCATCGGACTTTGTCCAGCAGCAGCGAGCTGATAGGACATTGCAGAAATGTTACACTTTGGCCCATGATGGTGATGTAAAGTGCACGAAGTCGGCACGTTACTGGTTTGAGTTGAAAAATGATGTTCTTACCAGATGATTTTCCAGCCAATTCGAATTCAAGCGCCAGGTGGTTGTGCCTGTTGCCTTTAGATCAAAGGTGTGGCAGGTGGAACACGATTCACCGTTTGCTGGACATATGGGGGTTGCAAGAACTTGCCATAGGGTTCTGTCACAATTCTATTGGCCGGAATACAACAAAGACATTAAGGTATACTGCAAGTCTTGCAGGGAATGCCAGCCAGTGACAAATAAAGGCAAATTACCGAAGGCTCCGTTGCAGGTTGTTGATTTGTCGGTTCGCCCCTTCCAGAAAGTTGCCATCGATATCGTTGGTCCCCTTTCTGTTGCATCAGAGAGAGGCTTTCGTTTTATTCTGACAATGGTGGATCTGTGCACAAGATGGCACGAGGCTGTGCCAATGAGGACTATAACTTCTCAGGCTGTGGCGGATGCATTGCAGATGTTGTTCAGTAGGTTTGGGTTTCCCGAGGTGATATTGTCAGATAGGGGACGTCAATTCATTTCCAAGGAAATGGCCGAGATCACTAAATTGTTGGGCATTTCCCAATCGTTCACCAGCACTTATCATCCCCAGTCAAACGGGGTATGTGAACGTTTTAATGGCGCATTGAAGGATATGTTGGCCAAGGTTACTGCTGAATTTCCCCAAGAATGGGATAAATTCCTTCCAGCAGTATTATTTGCCTATAGAGAGGCGCCTCAGGAGAGCACCGGGTTCTCTCCATTTGAACTATTGTACGGGGCGAATCCGAGGGGCTCAATGCACATTCTGAAAGATATACTGGTTGGTGGGTGTTCTGATAGGTCCTCCGTTTCCAGTTACGAATACGTCATAAACCTGCGTGACCGTATTGTCAAAGCGTGTACCATGGCACGTGATAATTTATCCGTGGCGGGGGCGCGGTACAGGCAATACGCTAACCGCGGATCCAAATTACTGTTCTTGGTTCCCGGTGAAGAGGTATGGCTTCTTCTGCCATCAAAGGAAGATCGTTTGAGCATTACATGGCAGGGACCGTTTAAGGTGCTTAAGAGGGTAACGGATGTTGATTATTTAATCCAGGTTCGGAACAAGGAAAAAGTATTCCACATTAATATGTTAAAACCTTATATAGAACGGCTAGAGGCTCTAAAAGGGGTGGACACTATGTTTGGGGAGACCCCGAAGATGGCATGTTCTGTGGTCATTAATGAATTGGGTGACATAGGAGATGATATTAATCTCCAGCTGTCTCTCGTTCCCCTTGCTCCTTCTGAGTCTTGGGAGAATGTGCAGATATGTAACGACCTAACGATAACACAGAAATCGGAGGCACGATCGGTTATTGGAGAGTTTAAGGATGTTCTCACTGATTTGCCAGGACGTACCGATTTGATCTGCCACAATATCATCCTGACGGACGACCAACCGATCAGGGTAAAGCCGTATCCGCAGCCATTACATTTCAAGTCGGCGATTGAAAAAGAACTAGATGACATGTTACGGTTGGGGATCATTTCTCCATCGGATTCTGCGTACTCCTTCCCTATGGTTGTAGTTCGGAAGAAAAATGGGTCCTTGCGTGTCTGCATCGACTTCCGTAAATTAAATAGTGTCACGGTGATTGACGCTGAGCCAATACTGAACCAGGAGGACCTCCTTACTCAACTTTCCCATGCCAGGTTTTTTAGTAAACTGGATTTATCTCGGGGATACTGGCAGGTTCCTCTTGTCGAGTCGGCTAAACCTTTGACGGCATTTTCCACCCCAAAGGGTTTATTTCAGTTTAATTGTATGTGTTTCGGGCTAGTTAATGCGCCCGCAACTTTCGTCAGAATGATGAGAAAGTTACTAGGTCATAGTACGGATGTGATTACGTGCATCGATGACATCTGCCTTTTCCATGAAACATGGGAACAACATATGTTGGGGCTGTCTTCCCTGTTGCTTTGTTTACGTAAGCATGGGTTAACGGCACGGCCTAGTAAGACTTGTATCGGTTTCGGGGAGTTTAATTTTTTGAGGTTTATCGTAGGTAATAATCTATTAAAACCCGAGATTGGCACGGTTAAAAAAATGTTGGAACTACAGGCACCTAGGACTAAGAAGCAGGTCAGAAGCCTAATGGGACTTGTCAATTTTTATCGCAAATTCATCCCTCAATTTTCCTCTATTTCTGATGCTTTAACCTCTCTTACTAGTAAAGGAATGCTTAAAAGGGTTGTATGGTCGCCAGAATGCGAGAAAGCGTTATCAAAAATCAAGAAGTTATTTTCCATGCGACCAATCCTTCTTTTGCCTGAATTGAGCAAACCCTTTATACTGCGGACCGACGCGTCATCTGTGGGCATTGGCCCATGTCTTATGCAAGACCACGAGGGTACACTACATCCTGTGATGTATGTTAGTCGGAAACTGTTACCGGCAGAGACCAGGTACTCAACAATCGAAAGAGAATGCCTGGCTATAATATGGGCAGTGTCAAAACTGTCCCGATACTTGATAGGGTCCCAGTTTATACTTCAGACAGATCATCGACCTCTACTGTTTTTGAAATCTTCGAAGTCGACAAGCCCACGGTTGACTCGTTGGGCCTTATTGCTATAACAGTTCCAGTTCACAATTATCCCATTAGAGGGTAGACTTAATGTCGTGGCAGATGCTCTGTCTAGATTGTAATTTTTGGGACATGAGTTATATCTGTGTTCGTAGGCACGACGTCTACATACAACAGCGTCTATTTTTTTTTCTTTTTAACTTGTTTAATATTTTATTGTATGCTTTGAAATCTACTACTCTCAGGGAGAAGAAAACTTCGTTTTCTTTTCTGGGGAAGGGGGTAGATGTCACATAATATCTTTTGTTGCGCACATGGGCTTTGATGGAATAAACATATATTTTGGTGCGCACATCAGCTTTAAAAGGAAATGGTGCAAAAGAGTGCAATGAAGTGGAGTGAACAGGAAGCCTGACAGAGAAAGATGTCAGTTGGCCGGCTTTAGAAGCCGCATTGCATATTAATCGTGACCTCTTTATGGTTGCTGGCTTTTGTACAGCCGTGTTTTATATTCCAATGGTAGTAGGAATTGGTGATCCAGCCATATGGTTATTGCTGACAATTTAGTGCTGTTGTTATTGCATTCGTACATGTAGCATTGTTATTATTAAAAAGGGAGATTGTCAGCACGCCTTCGTGTACACTTTGTGAATGGCGTTTACAAGTATGTCGATTGTGTGACCTCTCGCAGTTTGATACGATCTTAGAGGACAATGTCATGAAGGTGTAGATATTATACTGTGACAGTTATAGATTTTCACAGATGGGATAAACAGGAATGGAAATCCAAAAGGAAAGTTGGAAGAAGTATGTATATATTAAGATATTTGCAATTTTATTAGACCTTCACATCACAGGTCTAACCTAGTGATAAGTATATGAAACGGAAGTTTCCAGTACAGGAAGATAAAGGAAATATAAGACAACGTGATGGATAAACTTGGTTGAGTGTGTATTGGAACGATTGCTGGGACAGTTGCACATAATACCCTAAATGAGAGAAATCTTCAGTGCTGGAAAGGGACAAAACATTGGTGCTCCCTGAGACGCCCGCCCGCACAGTATATAAGGCCAGAGCGTTCAGTTCAAAATACACACAACTAAAACCCCACCCAGAAGACAAAGTAGAGTGCTGTCAATACTACTTCAGTTACCACTGCATGCAGGGCAGATATTCTTCGCAAATTATAGTTTTCATAAGAGCTTGGAATCGATCTTAGAGGGTGTGTAGGTTTACTATAGATATTTAAGTGAATAATATCAATTTTATTTCAGATTTTAGTGTGTTGTGAATGTATCGGACCTATTGTTTGTGTGGATATGATTGCTGAAGATAGGAAAACCTCAAATAAAACCTCCATAGTCATTGTCGGGGCTAAATATAACCATTCTGGTTTTGTCTGGGTCTATAACCTACCAGCAAGACCAGTACGGACTTGGCATTATGTGAGGAAGGCAAAGGTTGCATCGTGTCCATATATTCATATTGCTTTGAATATTCATGTATTATTATATTTGAGACAATGTTTCGCAGTAGACATCAGTCTGTCTCACTATATCTTAATCAAACAAGACCATGTATCATTTATCATACATGCAGACACCTGATAACACCCTCATCTCATACACACAATAGGATGTAATAGGTCTCTCCATGACATCGCCTAGCCACTTGATACTCCTTGTTCCAGGTTCTATATTCGAATTTCAAAAACCCTGAAGTCAAGTGGACCTTCGATCCTGCTACCTAAACATAACAGGAGCCCAGAGGTTGAAGTGTTCCATAGCATTTTTCCCCTGATTGCTGGGATTAGACTGAAGTGTGACTTTCAGAACAACAGTGTTATGTGTCAACCCATATCTGGACAAGTGCTGATTAAAAGCTGAGTGACATAGTGACTATTCCTGTGGCTAATGTGAGACAACGGTCAGATGATGAGAAATTAGGGAATATAATAAAAGAGACAGACTAGTATAAATAACCACAGTGAGAGGACATTTTTGGGTGTAAATTAATTTAAAGATCCCATGGGGACTTTTTCTCTGTGTTTAAACTTCTAAATACATTATCAACTTGCTGTAAATACATAACCATAATCACCATCGTCCAACACTCACCCTTCATTACATAATTAGATAGGTGTAAATAATAAATTATGAAATTGTACTCAAGTGACTTGCTAAATTTTTAACTGTTTAAGTTGAGTTACTTTTTCTAATTTTATTATAATATCACATGAGTTACTACAGCTAAGGTGGCAAAGTATATTTCTGAAGCCTTAAAATATTGTCTAGCTCAGAGTATTCGCAGCCGTAGCTCACTTGTGATACCAGTGCTCTTCTCTGACACTGGGACTTCATACATTCTGGAGAGAATTCTATTTCTTCCTAAACCCTATCTTCATACGTGAAAACCTTACGCTACACTTAATAATCGATGACAGTTACTGGTTCATCATCATCATTGTTTTCCTTTGCGATCCTTACGATTGCTTGAGTAGAAATTGTTACAGCTTTCGTATTACGTTTCTGTAACACTAGAACATCTTGTGAAATATTTTATTTAAGCAAAAGTGGAAAGGGGGGCGGGTGGATGGGAGAGGGGTTTAAAACAAATTGGCTTCTTCTTGACCATCAGTGTTGTAAGGGTGAAAAAGTGTGCCATGCTTGGTTTGACTGGTCTAAGCCTAGCTTCTCTTCATGTATTCCAGTTTGTCACTGTATGCTTAGGTTATAAGACCTGACACTTCATGTTTGAATTCATCACATTAGCTTCTCTTTGAATTCAAATGAGGCGCTTAACGAAACGCCTGTCTCTATTTGAAAAACATCAAAACATACGCCATTAGTCTCTAGCTCCGCCCTCCCTGTAGCGTCCACTTTGATCCACTTTTACTGTATAATTTTCCACAATAAGGTATCATCTCGATCCTGAATTTTTTCCACTCAAAAGAAAAAAAAAATATGTTTCTTTTAACATTACTGTAATATAATGTCTAGATCAGCGTTTCTCAACCGGGGTTCCGCGGAACCCTCGGGTTCTGCGAATGGTCGCTAGGGGTTCAGCAAGAGATCGTGATAAAAAAAAAAACAACCGGGTTTGTTTTTCACATTCTTATATAAAACTGTGTCTTGGGCTATTTTTTTTTTCATATTGCTTGGGCCTATGATTTTTAGTAGCTTTACTATACACCATTGTTAAAAGATTTTCATGTTGTAAATAACATTAAATAAAATTACCGTGAGCTAAAAATATAATAATTTTTATGCAGGGGTTCCGTGAGGCCTGACAAATTACTTCAAGGGTTCTGCCAGGGTACAGAGGTTGAGAAAGGCTAATCTAGATGTTCACGCGTAAACACGTGTAGATGTTTTTTGTTTTTTTAAATTTAAATTGCAAAGCTCCTTTCTTATGCGGTCTATCGCTGCATTTAAAAGCTCCATGTGTTTTTGTTTAAATCGCATAATGTAAGCGAATTATTCCATGACTGAGGATTTTAAAACCATCATCATATACACATCATCATATACACATCATCATATACACATCATCATATCCACATCATCATATCCACATCATCATATCCACATCATCATATCCACATCATCATATACACATCATCATCTTCACCCTTCAGCTCCCTAAGAAGCATAGGTCTTCAACAAAGTAATACCAAATCTTCCTGTTCCGTGCCATCAGCAGGCATTCATAATATAAAAATACCGCAAACGGCGCCGTGGTCCACCCAGCTTCAGGAGTTGGGTACCAGAGCAATTCTGGGAAGGTTAAGGCGGCCGGCGCGATGCTGACCACATCACCCCTAGTGTGCCGATGGTTAAGCAAATATGGGCCTAACACCGTATTCCCAATGTGCCTTAATGGGCATGTAACGAGATCCATTACCTTTACCTTTTTATATACAATGCAGGGTGGATACCAAATTCCCCGCAAACATCAGTACTTTACCCCAAAACAAGAGAAATCTAATGCTCTAACTTTAGAACAATCAACCTAATAAGTCATACCATTAGAATACTGCTCAATATCATAAAGGAGATAACAAATGTGAAATAGACAACGAAGTTAGTGAAGAACATTTACGTTGTCGACATAGTAGCAGAACACGCGAAACAATATTTTGTATATGAAATACCAGAGCTAGAATACTATTTTATTGTGCTTCATACATTAGAAGAAGACTTTATACGAAGCCTATGGTGATAAGCCCATTGATTTCCTTGAAGAAGAGACATCAGACTATATAGTAAAATATGCTTGGAACAATAAATAAATAAATACTACACACATAAAGCTATGTTTCAGGCACTCATGAGAAGTTAATAAGTAGAAAACTATACAACAGCAAAAACAACAGAAGTGATAGGCTGTCCGGAGAATCGAACCCAGGACCATCCGAACGATAACGCTGCCTAGCTACAGAAGCGAATCACACTATCATCCCTGCCAAGTAGGCACCATAAAAATAATGCTTCTTGGACAGGGCTCATTATCGCGATTTTCCATACGCAGGGTAATTCGCTTCCGTAGCTAGGCGTTGTTGCCGTTCGGATGGTCCTGGGTTCGATTCTCTGGCGAACCTATAATTCCTATTGTTTTTCTGTTGTCTAGTTTTCTACTTTTTTATTTCCCACAAGTGCCTGAAACATACCTTTAAATGTGAAATATTTATTTATTTACTATTTACAGGCTTCGGATTTCCCCCTCTTTATTTGTTTAAAATACTGGGAACAAACTGCTTTAGTAATATCTGGCAAGAGATATACACCACATTGATTCATCTGTCATTGCCTTTCAGTTCCATTTGAAACACGGGTTGTGCCAAGTCTTCTATTCCTGAATGATCTAATCGATGTTATTGAATGTCTAAACATTGGTAGAAGATCAATAACCAGCTGCTTCAGATCTGCAGATGATACCGCTTTGTAAGATGAAGGTGAACACCTACTGATGGTAATACGCAAGAGTGATCAACAGATGTCATAATATGAATTGTGCATCAAACATGAGAAAACCAAAATACCGTGAAAATTAACAAAACAGACGAGAAGCCAACTTAAAAAGTAAGAATAAATAGGAAGATAATAGAAACAGTCGAAAGTTTATCAAGTTCTACACACTTAAATACAGGGGATGGTATATGTGAAGTAGCAATTATGACCAGAACAGATGAGAGAGCTGACAAACTGGCCTCGAGAGCATCGATAGTGAAGACACTGTACATGGATAAGGGAGAGATACTAAGAGCAATTAATGATCGCCTGTTAGATAATGACACTGCAATGGATGAATCAACAAGGCTGAGACTGTTGAAGTTTGGCCTCAAACGTGGGGCTAGTAGAGATGGACGTGAGACAGGATGCATCCGTCGTATGTACAACCAGCGTACTACAGGTACAATTAGCATTCATACTCTTCGACTTTTCCTGAGGGAGGCAGAGCACCTATGGGTTTGCAGTGAGTGCAGTGAGGTGGATTCTGATTATGGTCCGTTCGAAAATTCGTGCCCACACATTGAACGTTGTAACTTTGCAACCCCTTGATGGATGTTATTGAAATTTGCTACGTGCCCTACTGATATCAATGCAGTTATTAATATATTTTTTGCCCTTACAAAACTTATGTCATGTTCGAATTTTCTTCTTTAAGTTATATAAAAAACTCTTACCGTTGTCTGGGTTAATTTTTATTAGTTTTACAGGAAAGTTACAAGATCCGTTCAAATAATGCGCACTTAATTTTTGTTGCCGCACAGCACAAGCGATGAAATGTGCTATTCAATTTTTTTTTTTGAATTAGTGTAGTGACTACATGTCCGCACCAGTGCGCACTGTCGCATAGAGATTTATGATCAATAAATTTTCTATATTCTTTACTTTTCTACCGGTGTCCTCTACTTTATTATCGCTCTTTTATCCTTTTCCTGGGTTTTTTTTTTCGCATTCGTTCGTTTGCGACAAAATATATTTCCCATTCTGACTTTGCCGTTTCTTTTCTCATACTGGTAACGCATCGTATTGCATAATCGTGTCAGTTCCTGGACGAGACGAAATACTGTGAAATCCGTCTCCATAGACATGGGATGGCAGACATAGAGTCTAGCATTTCCATCTGACACGAGTTTTCTTCGGCTAAGTTTCTCGGTGAGGTGTGGAAACTGCCATCCGCATCGCTCAGAAATGAGACAGGTCGTCGTAGAAGGTGTGAAGACGCACGTTTGGCAGTTATGGGCCTGCGTCTTAGTTAAGTGTTAAGAGAGGACAGCGGGAGACGGGGGTTTGCGAAATAACGTTGGATCCTTTGTCTGTTTAAGATGTATCTATACGAGAGAGTTTTAGACTAGTCATTCATACTCCTAAATCTGCAGTAGACAGATCACTCGTGCTAGAAAATATCTTGTATATTGCAAAGTTCTGAGTTTCTTGGCAACATTTTGCCGAGTTCTAGACTACCATTATATTGAAGGATTCTAGTTCGTGGTATTTAATCTGTAGTTCTGTGTGGAGGTAAATATATATATCTAATAGGTTGAGTGATTAAGTGTTAAATGGCCTATTATATTTCACCAGTTAGATTTATGTGCAGAAGAATTTAAGAATAAGTCTGTTACATTCTCTAGTGACGTGTTTCAGTGGAAAGCAGAATAAATGATAATTTCTAGCTTAAACTCATGCAGCTATAAATAAATTTAATTTAACTGCTAAATACTCAGTCGAGAATATTTGTAAAACTAACTTAAAACTGCACTGATTCATCATTGAGTGTTGACGAAATACGTATGTATTCCTAATTCACGATGATTGATTTTATGAATTATACCTTATTTCACGGGAGTTTTAAACGATAAGTCAAGCTCTCCGCTTGCAATTTATAATGTAAGTTATAACCGAGTACATAGTATGTATAAGTATTTTATATGTTGTTTTTCCTTATTCAGTGAAAACTGAGGTAGCCCAACTCTACCAGCGTTTTGTACGGAGAAATATCTGTGAAGAACAAAAACATTTTTTTCTTAAAGACTTGGGTGTACAAAGTAAAACCTGTCTAGATTACATTGGCATCCAGAACGACAGAGTACCCATTACATAAACTTTTTTTAAGATTTAATAAAGTAACGGGCCCATCGAGCCTGATTTAATTCTTCCACAGAAAAACCTCAAGTACATTTCAGCCCTTGTGGCAAGCAAAATATTGATATCAGTAACCTTTCGACGGAGTTGTGACTAGTGGTGATGTGACCAAATAAAGTCCTATACTGAGAGAAGGCAGTTACCTGACATTCCTAATTACTAGAAACCTAAACTATTGACACTGTGCTCGCTGTTAACGTTCGTGCCTGGACAATTTTAATGTGACAGAACCAGATATCCTAAAATAAGTATAACCAAGAAAACGTTCCCTGAATCAGTTTTTTTTTCTTTTTTGTTTCGTACGCCCGCTAATACTCGAGGCGAAATCTCAGGTTATTTTTAATGTCTAACCTGACATTGATTTTTACGTGAGTATCCTATTTTCTTGTACAGAGACAAGTGTCCCTCGCCATTTAGGCAGATACTCGCCGTTTTCGGAGGTACCCATTAGAGCTGGGTCGGCTCTGAAGCAGTGAATTCAACCCGTCTTTTTTGGAACTGGGGTTCTCTTGGCCAAGTCTACCATTGAAGAGTCTGTATGTGCATGTCCTAAAAATTGTGTTTCCAGAAGTTGCTACCAAAGCTGTAAGTACGAGTGAAAGCACGTGATCACGGCTGACTGAATAGAGTGAATGCAGGACTGAGTGATTCATTTATTGTTGTATTTTGGCATCCATTTTGCTGTCTTAAATTTCTTTATGCAATTTTGTTTTGTTGCTAACAATATTTTTCCTTAGGATAGATCAGAGTATCCAAGTCTGTTCATACCTTTAAAGGGAAATCTTAGACTAAATCATATGTATCCGTGACTCTTTGGGGCTATCACTTTTCTTCTTACAGGACTGTGGGCTATACATCGAGGGAAAAGATCATACCAACGGGTCTATCATTCTTGTAGCAATTCATTGACTTTATGACTATTTGTATATGTTTGATGTAATTTTATATGTTGTGATGGAAGTTTATTTTGATAATTAAACTTCACAATTAAACTTAATCAGTGTGGGGGTCAGTTCGTTCCCAAATATCTATATTTTCATTGTCATAGGTTCACGTGTTGTGCGTCTATTGTCGTCACTTATGTGTGTGGGTATGTGAGAACATATATATTAATATATATTATATTAGATTTGTATGACTAATCTAACTCTGTTGTAGATGATAGGCTGACTGAGAGAAGCTTCTCGAGTGTCAGAGACAGAATCTACTATATTTATCCACCTCACTCGTGAAATCTATTTCTATTTTATCATCTTACTGAGCTATCACTTATTTCTATGTCTATTCAGAAGGGACCAACCTAAGTCTTAATTCACCTATCACAAATCTACGACACGCACCTATTGCACACAGTCGCGAGTAATTATTTCAGCGGCGTATGCTAATTGCAATGAGTTGGTTGCAACGAAACAAAACGACACCAGCGTATAATATATTAATAAACTAAATTGCATAATTATGAAAAGCGCAATGAATCTGAAATGCAAATTTATCACTTTGCAGAAGGTAACTGTTATACTCTACAGGCAATTTCGCAGAGAGGCTAAGATGGGTTGTTTATACCACGACATCCAAGAACCAGGCAGGAGAACACGAAAGGCCCTGGGTGTGGATAGAAGATCTTTTCGACGTTGGATACAACAGGACAGTGATTGTACAGAGGCTGCGGTTAAGCAAGGAAGGAAGAAAAAAATTGATGATTTTGACAAGGATGTCATTAGACGTTTGATTTTGAAGATGTTTAATGCCAGTCAACTTGTTACTCTCCGCATGCTGAAAAGTCGGCTGCAAGCAGAATGCGATATTAACGTCCCAAAAACAACTCTTTGGCAACTTGTCAAAAGTGTCGGCTTCACTTTTAGAAAAACGTCTGGCGGAAGGAATTTTTTATGTTAAAAACCACATCTGGTTGCAGCTCGAAGCAAATACCTTAGGCAGATTTGCGAGAGAAGACAAGACGGCCATGATATAGTGTATTTGGACGAATCTTGGGTTAATGCTTATCATACGAACGAGAAAGAATGGCAATCTGTTGACGAAGACCATAGAAGGAAAATTCCCAGCAGCAAAGGTCAACGCATTATATTAGCACATGCTGGCAGCACACAGAATGGGCTTGTCCGTGATGCAGAGCTTATTTTTCTATCAAAGTCTGTAGATGGTAGGGGCTACCACAGTTAAATGAATGGGCAAATTTTTCGAGATTGGATAGTGAATACACTCCTCCCGACTCTACATAGGCCGTCTTGTCTGGTGATGGATAATGCGTCCAATCATAATGTTCTAGCGCAGGAGGATAAAGCTCCCACTTCGGCAAGCACGAAAGACGAAATCAGGAGGTGGCTTGTGAATGAAAATATCTTCGCTGACAACAGCTATTTAAAACCATAGTTGTTGCAGCTTGTGAGACAGAGGAATAAGACAAAAGTGTATCTGATTGATAAAATCATCCAAGAGCAGGGTCGTGTTTCTCTTCGACTCCCACCTTACCATTCTCACCTTAACCCAATAGAGCTGGTTTGGGCTAGAGTTAAAGGGCAAGTGGCCGCCCAGAACACCACTTTTAAAATGTGCGATGTTAAAGACATGACTCGTGAGGCCCTTTCACGAATAGACACAGAGTACTGGGCTAAATGTGAAGAACACGTGCTACAGGAAGAAGAAGATTACTGGCAGCGAGATGGCTTGCAGTTTATGCAACCAATAACTGTTGTGAACTTATTGGAGTCGTCCGATTCGGAATGAGGCACGTCGATCGCATTCCTTCGTTTGTGATAAACCAATTTAATATGCCAATCTATAATAACACATAAACAGTTACGATTCGTCCTGATGATTTACTGCTATCATGGTTCATTATCAGAACATCATTCCTCGTATCAAAATCACATGAACAACCAATCACACATTTAGGACACGCCTTTGAACCGTCTTGTCGCACAAATGTTGTGATTTACTGTAAGAATTAATGTTACGGGCAGATTTAGGCAAATGTTCCAAGAAGATCAAAGAAAATCGCCGTTTTGCAAATTTCGCGACAGCTGTGGATGTAATGATCGCAAAATCTTAACTGCATGGAAAATCTAAGACTGCATGCAAAAATTCATGTCCATACAACAAACAGTTTTGGAGAAAATTGATGCTTTCTGTGGGCACGAATTTCCGAACGGACTATAACAATAACCAGAACAGAAATTGCCGAAACTGCATTCAACAGTCACAAGACAAATCATCATCATCTGTCACCTTCACATCGAAGACCGGTTGCAATGAGTCTCCGTCATCTTCTCTATTGTCGTGATAGTACACTGATGAAATCTTTCCTGTCTATCTTTTGTTGCTGTCTTCCCACTTTTAACGCCGTCTTCCTCTTGGACCATTGCCTTCAATTCTTCAGTCCGTTATGATTTTCAACAAGCTGTTGTGTCTTTTTCTATGCTCAGATATCTCTCCACACGTAAGCCTACCTTGCCGTTGGTTGGAGAGCTTGAGTGCCCCAATGATCTCGGGAGCTATGCCAGCGGGAGTTTTACTCCTGGCAGGGTCACCCAAGCCGGACAAGTCCTTGGTGAGGGGCCAGACAAAAGGGATGTGGAGTAGGTGGAACCCTATAGGTGTAGATGCAGAACCCACTGGCGAGTGGTACAAGCTCTGGTCTGCACCAACTGCATCAATCCACCCCCACTTCATGGGTTAAATACTTTCTTGCCTCATTCTTCGCTGTTTGTCTCCTATCCAATAATCCCCATGGATGACGAAGAGATGCAGGCCAGCGGACATTGCACCTTTGTCCCTCTGTGACAGCCTCCTAGGTGGCGGGGAACGCCAGATATACCATCACTGCAGAAGGGTTGGCAAAGCTGACTGAAGAATGATGAATTAGCTAACCCAGATGCATATGCTATCCTTCTGGCAGGACGTGACGATCCAGGGATACTGATACACTGGACTGCCTCCCTTTGGGGATACTGAAAAATGCATCCATACCCCCCTGAAATCATATACATGCCTCAAAGACAACAGACTCTATACGAGCTCGGGTGTCGCCTCGGTTATCAAGACCCGCGCTGCACTTCGGTACCTAGGGAGGGCAGTGAAAAGTATACTACCAGTAATACACATAACACAGACACACTACGCATCCTCCAACTCAACATATCTGGAATCCGAAACAAAAAACTAGAACTAACCAAGCTTCTACTGGACCAATCCATGTTACAGTTATCCAAGAAGCAATGCTACCAAAAGACACCGTCTTCCATCTCACAGGCTATACAGTGTACCAGTGCAAGTGTATAAACTGTCAAGGATTAAGTGACACCTATCCGGAATGACACACAGGCTGAGGTTTCCGCTCTTGAAACCAATGACGAAACAGATCTACAGGAAGTGATAGTCTGGAGTGGTAGAAAGCCATTGAAAATCATTAACATTTACAACCCGCCAACAACACACCTTACTCTGAAGACTTTCCAGACCACGGACTTGAGGAGAATCATCATTGCTGGTGACATGAATGGTCATTCATCTCTGTGGGGCTACACAGACAGGAACACAACAGGAATAGCTGTAGAAGAACTCACTAACACTACCACACTCATCCTACTGCAGAATGCTAACACCCCACCGACACTGCTCCACCGCGTCAGTGGAACAAAAAGCAGACCAGATCTCACCCTCTTAACAGCAGATATCCACCCACATTGCTCAGTTAGAGTGCTGTGCTCGACGACATCGGAAGTGACCACAGACCCATCCTCCTTGAGATCACAAACACCAGGGAAATAAAAAGAAATTGCTTAATATCACCCCCATGGAACTATGGAACTACAAAAAGGCAGACTGGCATCTCTTCAGGAGACAAGTACGACAACGATTCGAGGCCATCGACATGACGCTGGACATAGACAAGGTATATAGTAAAATCACCACAGCACTACTGCAGTCTGCAAAAGAAGCCATTCCACGAGGATGTAGGAGAAAGTTTAAACCTTATTTGAGTACAGAACTGAAGGCCGCTGTAAACGAGAGGAAAAAAGCAAGACGGCAAGCTGAGACACAGCCAACTCCCACCAACAAAGCAAATTATAACCATCTAACTGCAAAAGTTAAACGTCTGAGCACACAAGCAAAACGAGAAACATGGGGTAAGAAATGTGGAGAGTTAAACTTGCGGAAAGACGGAAAGAAAGCATGGTGCCTCATATCAAATCTCTCAGAAATTAAAAGAAAGAAAAACCCTGAACCCATCTGTGGTGGGTTTGATGTTAATACAGTTTGTTGTAAAGAAATCTTAATGTACTGAATGAGGTCAGCTGTGAAGGTCCCTGAATATAATAAATATTAGAGTAAATTTCCAGGGCACCTTTCTACTACCACCACTATGATCTCATTCAGACTTATTCGAGATAGAATGTAAGATGACTACGTTTGGTGTCTAGGGTTATGAAAGGTTAGTGTAAGGTTGCATTAACCAACTAAACATATAAACAATTTCACAAATTATTTTATTATCTAATACAACACAACAGTACCACGACAATCACATACAAACTACACTTTAAAAGACTATCTTTAGTAAGTCAGTGGTTGAAAGTTAAGGTTTTTCAATTTTTTGTCCTGAATCTAATTTATTTGGAATCAGGACTGACAATCAAAGTGAAATCATAGAAATTAATTAGATCAATCAATTTATACAATGGATCTTCTGTCCATAATACATATATTATTATATAAGGGTGTAGTTGTATTGTTTAACTGAGGTGACTTCTAGTATACACTGGTTGATTGTTTATTATCATCATCTCTGCATGTTGTTTGTACGTTTTTATGGACACTGAGGGAATGTTTATATCACTATTCTCAGTCTCTTATTTTAATATAATGTTTGTTGAGCGATCAGGTGCCGAAACATGCACCTAACTTGGTAATATGAGGTAGGAATCTTCCTGCACTTCGCTGAACGACAACCTTCAGCTCCCACTTCTTCAAGAATGATGGTGGTTTACTGTTGTCTCCGAAAAATGCAAGACTGTGGCATGACTATATCGGCCCACTGTAGTCTGGCACCAGTTATTGACAGCAACCAAAACCCTCTGAAATTAGAAGGATATGCCTCCTTCGTAATCAACAGCCTACACTAATACTCAACAACCAGGACAGGCACATTACAAACAAACATGCAAGATCAGCTCTTTACGACAATCCCTTTCACCAGTTTCTTTTGATGTGACCAGGTATACCAGTACTCCTCTCCCCTAATAGTTACAACGCCTCTGCAATTCCAGCAATAATCTGTTGCCCATACCATAGGATAGGTATTATGCTCCTGATGATAATCCTATATAATTTAGTTGGTCTACACCTCTCTGATAGTCTTTCATATGCTGGATCAATCTCTAGACTCTGTTTTGAGTCTGCCATAGACTCACTTACTTATAATCGTATGTTAGTATCTCACATTCAAATTTTATTTTAAATAAAATGTTAAGAAAATCAATCTTACCACAGATGCAAGGAAATAACACAATTAAATGATGACTAGGCAATATGGCACATTTTCGATCTGCCCTTATGTCCAGGCTTTTCCTATGTTAGAAAATTTCTCCGCCTGCTCTCATCGATCTTGCTTTACTCAAAATTTATTAGAAATTGCAGTGAACAGTCCCCGTTTCGTACCGATATCTACTGCTTTGTCCAATGGGACCATGTTTACCTTTATTTTGAATTTATCGTTTCAAATAACAACTCTCAATATGTTTCAAGGCAAATATATTTTTAGTTTTAGGTCAACCAATCATACTTCGCCTTCCTTTAAAATCCAACCAATCAGGTTTCCCGTACCTTTTAACCTCATTTACCCAAAGTCGTTTTTTTCAAAACATGCCATAAAAAATTGTAAGCAGGCATGATATTTACTTGACAGTCTGGTCGGATCCACTACAGTATTATGGCTATAATTAGTTAATTAATAGACTATTTGCGTAACTTTTACCATATTCTTTGTTAGCAAGTCCTAAGGTACACGAATATACAATTTATATGGGACTAGTTGGCTTGGTTCAGAAGTACACAGATTTTTTTTTTTTTTTCTAAGTTAGTGTTTTTATTTTGTGTCTACTACCCGTTCAATTCTTTTCCATTGCTGTCTTCTCTATTTACGTCCTAATTACGTCCTTTGAAATAAGAGCTAAGGTTGTTTTTGTGACACGAGGTGTCTACATGTTCTAACTTTTTTTCATTGTATTTGGGGAAACCGACCTATGGCAAAGCTTGCCACTTGCTATAGTTGGCTTTTAGTTTAAAATCAATGCGAAACGTATTAGCATTTTATCTTTCCTTGCCCCTTCTCGTTCCACAACGCATTTTTAGGCAAATATTTTCTTAGAACTAGGAAAAGTGATTATGTCAAGGACGAATTTGAAAATTTGGGTACCGTTTTGTTCGTCTTATGCGTTAGCAAATAATAATCTGACGGCGGAGGCGATACCAACAGTTCTAGTAGAAAATTCTTTTATACTTTCTTATCTTGTCCTTTATGCCCGATATTGTTATATATTAATTTAGATATTGTATTTAGAAATTCACTACACCATCATTACAAGCACTGAGCCGCTAACAAGGGATGCACAGAAAGCAGAAGCCTTCAATAAGCACTTTGCCAACGTAAAAAAAAAAAAAAAAAAACACGCAAGAGACTTGACAATGCAATCAGATCACTCACCAAAATGATGGAGAAACAACCAACAGCTAGCTGTAAGGTCTTTGAAAAGAACTTTACTCTTTCAGAACTCAAGATGGTCCTAAAAATGCAAGAAAGGAAAAGCTGCTGGACCTGATCGGCTCACTAACGAGGTGACCTCAAATCTCTCAAATTATGAACTCTCCACCATCCTTGACATCATTAACAAGACCTGGAGAGAAGTCAAGTTACCAACAGACTGGAGAAAAGCCAATATCATCCCAGTCCTTAAGAAGGACAAACCATCAAATGAAGTAACAAGCTATCGACCGATCTCCTTGACATCAAACCTAGGCAAGATCACTGAAAGGATGATAAATGAAAGGCTATATTGGTGGCTAGAAAGCAATAAGATCTTAAATACCAATCAATCAGGTTTTAGAAGAAACAAACAGACAATGGATCAGTTGATACGATTCACACAAGAGATAGGTGATGCCTTCCAAGACCAAAAAGATGTGCTAGCAACATTTATTGATCTTAGACAAACCTATGATCGAGTCTGGAGGATAGGCCCCCTCTTCAAAATGCGAAGAATGAGAATATCACGGCGAATGTACAACTGGCTAAAAGGTTTCTTCATCAACAGAACAATCCGAACAACATTCAGTGGATCAACATCAAAACAAAGGACCCTGGAGGAAGGACTGCCTCAGGGATCAGCACTAAGTTGTACACTGTTTCTTATATTTATAAATGACCTCCCTTGTCATAACCTGCCAAAACGCACTATTTGCTGATGACCTAGTCATCTGGACAAAAGAAAAATACCTCCAAACCATCACCAAAAAATATGAACAAAAACCTGACAACCATCTCTGCATACTGCCAGTTCTGGAAACTTGAAATCAATGTAGAAAAAACTGTGTAGTCCAAACAAGAGAGTTAATGAGAACAACATTGAGGTCTGAATGAATGGAGAGAAACTAGCATACGAAGAATGCCAGATATATCTTGGAGTCGAGCTCGACCGTAGACACCATGAGACCCCACATAAACAAGCTGATTGAGAAAGCATCCACAAGACTTAGGCTCATCAAGCACCTTTCCTCCTGTGGGTGGGGAGCAGACCAGCACTCATTACGCCAACTCTATACTGGATATGTGCGCCCAGTAATTGACTACTCGCTCCCCCTCCAAACTATTGCAAGTAAAAGCCTCCTACAAAAGCTAGACAAAGTCCAAAATCACGCTCTACGGTTTATAAGTGGTGCCATGAAGACAACGCCGACAGATGCATGCGAAATCAACACCAATATTGAACCCTTAAACCTAAGAAGAGAACGTTCAGCTGGGGAAACATACGAAAGGTATCTGAGAATGGACACAAAGGAGGAGAATAGGAAAATGATAGAGCAGTGGCACCAAAAACACAGAATAAAAAAGACATCTTTTCTTAAAAATGCAAAAGAAGCTAGCCTCAAACACCACCTACCAGCAGTTAGAAAGCCAATGGTTACTATTAATAATGAACCACCTTGTTGGCAGGCAACTGCTCCCACAGTAAGAACTGAACTCTCTGACTCCTCAGCAGACAAGAACACTCTAGTACCACTATTGAAAACCATCGCTTTAGAAACTATAGACTCATATCCACAAGGCATCATCCATGTCTACACAGATGGATCTGCATTTAAAGCTACCACCAATGCTGGATATGGCGCAGAGAAAAAATACCCCAACCTGCACCCAGAAGACTACTCTTGCATCTTTGGCCCTTGTGGAGAAATTTGTTCCAGCTATGATGCAGAAATAACAGCACTAGAAAAACCATTGTGCCGGATAACCTCAGACTTTCCCTTTGAAAGTGGCACCACTCTACCTGAGGATATCGTTATATTCTCAGACTCAAAATCAGCACTCCAAGCCCTAGAAAACAAAATGTCTCCTAATATTAATAACATCTGTAGATTAATTGACCAACTGTTCATTTCCTATTGCGTCGAAGTTACACTCCAGTGGATCCATGGGCATGTCGGAGTCCCAGGAAATGAAAAAGCCGATAAACTACCCAAAAGAGGAGCAGCACTGCCCCAGTTCCCATCAAGTACCACACTGCAAACCTGCCAACAGATCCTGAGAAACAATTATAGGCAAGAATAGCTAAACCAGTAAGCTTCCTCCCAGACCGGGCGGCCATTCTTCAAACATCAAGCTAAACCAAACCCTCAAGATCCAGTTAAACAACTGAAAAGAAGAGATCAGAGTCTAATTTTCCAGCTGAGAACAGGCCATGCCCCTGTCAATAAACATTTAAATAGAATAGACCCACTACGTGAACCAAACTGTAGGCACTGCCACCACCATGAGGAATCAGTTGAACACCTACTATTACAGTGCCCAAGACTAACAGACCTGCGACGCCAGCTACTCCCATCGCACCCAACCATCCACAATACACTCTACACATCGCCACAACAACTGAGGAAGACTTGCACCTTTGTCAGAGAGGCAATAGGCTGTCAAGAGCTACCTGCTCACAGCTAAAGGGATTATATCATCATCATCATCATCATCATGCTCAGATATTTTAGCCACAAGACAAAATAAACGGCAAACGAATTAAACAATAGCAGTCATTATGTGCAAAATATACTTTATACATGTTTCAAAAGCAAGGACAATGAACATGTAGTTTGAAGAAAAATTAGGCCATTAGATAGTGAAATTATAGAATGATGGGGCTATCGCATGGAAGGACAAGAAAAGAAAAAATCCTTTAAACCGAGGAGTTAAAATAAATTACTGAAAGAGATCAAGGTTAGGTAGGTAAATGTTTTTATCATATGAAGACATAACGCTTTGCTGAAAACTATAACTGAAGGAACAGTTGGAGGTAAACGTAGGAACATTGTAAGTTAGAAGACAGCATGAAGAGATGGACAAGGTATAACATAATGGAATGATCCATTAATGCAAGAGACAGAGAACTTAAAAGTCCATTGATATGTATTTGCATTTATAACTTTCTTTATTTCTTTCTTCCTTCGTTTCTTTCTATCTTTCTGTCCTTCTTTCTTCCTTCTTTTTTTTCCTTCTTTCTTTCTCCCGGTCTTTCCTTCCATCTTTCTTCCTCCTGTCTTTCCTTCCTTCTTCATTCGTTTCTTTCTGTCTATCTTTCTTTCTTTTTTCCTTCTTTCTTCCTTGGTTTCTTTTTAGTTTTTCTTCCTTCTTTTCTTTCTTTCATAATTTTCTCTCTCGTCAAACAACTGCCTTCTAAATGCTCTACTCTTCCTTACCAAGATATTCCACATCATTAATGTAATTTTTTTTCTCCAGCACTGAGTTCAATACCCAGAGTAAGTTTAGATTTACTTGATATAAATCTTAGTCCTCGATATTATTTTGCATTCCGTCCTCGGGAGACCCGTCATTGGGGGAAATCCACTTGAGTGTCATCCATTGAAAACCAGACCCAGCCACGACTGCTTAACATGAAGAAAAAAAAAAAGAGAAACACATGCGGGAAAGTTCACCAGTCTACAATCCTTGCATCTGCCACTGAAACCAGAAAGTTCGGAAATATGCCGGGGGTCCAGTCAGGATGAAAGAAAACAGACACTTAACATGTAGAGAATTGACTGAAACCGCGCTTCAAGTGGTGAGGTGGGCGAGGATTGAAAGCCGGAAAGGAAAGGGGAGGTTTCTAGATAAACATCAGATTTCGGAAAGTTTGGCAGACGTTCTTTTATAAACTACAAAAAATGGCAGAAGAAGACAAAGAAGCAGGGCGAAGCTGGGTGTCCCAGAGATTGAAAATAAAAACCACACATGCAGACAACAAAACACAGTTTCACATACAAAAACTAAAATGTGAGAAATCATCAAATAGAAATGGACAGTAGCCCATATAGAAGCCCATATAGAAGCCCATATAGAAGTAAAGAGATAAATAAAACTGAACTAATTGAAATGAGGAGATAGAAATAGGGATTTTGAAGCTTCTGTTTCTGCAAAATAAAGATGAAACTCAAGAGACATACAACAGTTATCATCATCAGGTGCCATCTTCACATCGAAGATCAACTGTATTGGATCTCCAACGTTTTTTGTCTCTTATCTTGATGGTGCACTCTGATAGACTCTTTCCTGTCTCTTATCTTGATGATGCATTCTGATATACTCTTTCCTGTCTCTTGTCTTGGTGGTGCACTATGATAGACTCTTTCCTGTCTCTTATCTTGATGGTGCACTCTGATAGACTCTTTCCTGTCTCTTTGTCTTGGTGGTGCACTCTGATAGACTCTTTCCTGTCTCTTGTCTTGATGATGCATTCTGATATACTCTTTCCTGTCTCTTGTCTTGGTGGTGCACTATGATAGACTCTTTCCTGTCTCTTATCTTGATGGTGCACTCTGATAGACTCTTTCCTGTCTCTTTGTCTTGATGGTGCACTCTGATAGACTCTTTCCTGTCTCTTGTCTTGATGGTGCACTCTGATAGACTCTTTCCTGTCTCTTGTCTTGATGGTGCACTCTGATAGACTCTTTCCTGTCTCTTGTCTTGATGGTGCACTCTGATAGACTCTTTCCTGTCTCTTGTCTTGATGGTGCACTCTGATAGACTCTTTCCTGTCTCTTGTCTTGATGGTGCACTCTGATAGACTCTTTCCTGTCTCTTGTCTTGATGGTGCACTCTGATAGACTTTTTCCTGTCCATCTCTTGATGTTATCTTCTCACTTACAGCGCTGTCTTCCTCTTGCAAGTTACCTTCAACTCTGCTTTTTACGTGGCCATCAGTGGCGTATTCTCTATGTGTGCTGTGCGTGCTGCGCACACCTATGCACGAAGGAAAATAAAAATTTAATTTATTATTCTATAAAATATTTCTCTTCTAAAGTTCTGCTTTCGGACCGCACGCATCAGGATAACGGATTTTCCCGCATAGAATCTACGAGTATATCTAGTTTCAATTGCCACTGGAAAATACTGCAACAACTTCTGTGCTGAAGCAGAAGCACTGAAACAGGCAGCTGAAACTCTTATTGAATGCAAAGCACAGGCAGAAAAACAGATAGTAATCTTTTCAGATGCCCTCTCAATAATATCAGCGCTGAAGAGCCACCAAACTAAAGGATTGAAAGATCTGATAATCTCCCTTGAAAGACTGGCCGAATGCTTCAAGAAGTGCACTATCCAGTGGATACCAGCCCATTGCAACATACCAGGAAATGAAGAGGCAGATAGACTTGCTAAAGAAGGAGGTGCCTTACAGCAAAATGATATAGAGACAACTTACGCAACGGCAAAGACCACTATAAAGGCTACATTCAAGTCCAAATGGGAAAGAGAGCACCCGGGACATTTGAAAAATGACGCATATCATCAACTATCCAGAAAAGAACAGGTCATCATTTTTCGACTGCGCACTGGGCACAACAGATTGAGATACCATCTGTACCACAAATACAAAATTGGTGCAACAGATCTCTGCACCTGCGGTACCAGTCCGATGACAGTCGAACACCTGCTGCAGTACTGCCCAACCTACAGTAATGAACGGGGTAGCATATGGCAACAACCCACTTCTGTCAACGAAAAACTGTTTGGAGATGTCGGGAACCTTGAGTTGACTGCTGCCTTTATTAGAGTCATAAATGTGGAAGTCTGAAGGCGAACGAGGAAGAAGAAGAAGAAGTTTCCTAGACGCGTTTTATAGTGCAGTTTTTATTGGTTGGTTACAATCGCCCGAAGTTTCTCGGGTAATTCCGTCACAATGCGTGCGGCACCTTTCGGATTCACGTCTGAAAATTGGTTTGTCTGAATCGGGGTCATGGCCAGATACGTCAATACAATAGGAACATGCGTGCGGTGGTCTTGCAGCTCTCGAGTTGTAAATATCGGCTGTGTCCGTCCAGTGTTTTTTGTGATTAATTTTTGTTAGTTGCCGGGAATGCAGATTATTACAGTGACAGTGAGTTTCAAGTTGTAAGTTAATTAGTATTTCGGAGATAATTGACATATACCCCTAATAACTATCGTTGCGTAATTGAATATAGTTGGTTTTTAAATTAAGAGGGGAAGAAGTTAAATAGTAGGCGTACATATTCATTTTAAGTAGCAGCACGCCTAGCTCGCATTACCAGGATACGCCACTGGTGGCCATAGTATTTTAGCTGTCTAATTTTGATCTTCTTCATTGAATTTTTTTTTATTCCTGGGTTTCCAATGACCTCTTTATTTGTTTTCTTCTCTTTCCGTGAGACATTCCCTATACCTCTATATATCCACATGTCAAGGACCTCAATTCTTTCATCTAATTGCTTGTTCATTGCCCATGTTTCTACACCATACAGTAATAAAGAATATAAATAGCATTTGAACTTATGAGTTAGTTGTTCAGATGTTGGTAGCCGTCTCATGTTGTTGAATGCAGCTTTGGCCATTATGTAGTCCTGTATTAAGCTAAGGTAAAAAACAAAGGTAAAGGTAGTCTCTTACCAGATACTACAATAAGGGAGTGAAGTGTTAGAGACTTCACTATGCTAGGGTTACCATCGAGAGATCGGGTGGCCAGTTCCATTCTTCTCTGCCTTTTCCTTCCCTAACTCAAGCGAAAAGCCAGGGACCCCTTTTACAGTTTGGTAGACTGGAGCGTGTCGATACCGTGAATCCAAACCGGCACCTTTGCCGCGAGAGACCAACGCTCTGTTAATCTGACGCTCATCTCGCTAAAGGCTACAGTTTAATGTGGTATGTCTAAGTAATCAAGAAACAAGAAACAAATTTACGGTCACAATATCAAACCAATTCCAAGTGCTCCAACAGCTGAATGATGTAGCAAAGTCTACTGGCAACAAGTGAAAAACAATATATGGAATGAGACACGTAGAAACGCACTAAGAGAATAAAAGAACGCTAGCACAAAGCATTGATTACAACAGAAACCATCAATAAGATAAAAGACACAAAAATAAAACACAAAACAAGAAAGCTGATTTAAACAGAAGCAAAACCAGATGTTCCAAAGTCAAGGCTCAAGAAATGCATACAGAAGCCAACAAAGAGATAAGAAGAAACATCAAAAGAGACAAGATAAAAAATATTGATGAGTTGGAAAGAGAGACATTGAACGCTGCAGGTAAAACAAAGATGAGAGCCCAGTAGAATAGCAATTAGGAATCTAACAGAGAAATGAAAGCAAGCTATCGGCCTCATCAAAGATAACAATGAAAAGTGCCTTGCAATATACAAGAGCAAATGAAGAGGTGGACAGAATATTTTGAGGAACTTACCAGTAGATCAGCTCCACAAAATCGAAAGATTGAAAAGCAGCATTCCAGCAGAGGCAAATCGAAGCAGATATTGTCACCTCTGTAGAAATATTATACGAATTACTTTGTAACGTCTGGGACAGAGATGATGTACCAGCACAATATTAGGAATGATATATGGTCAAGTTGCCTAGGAAGGGAGATTTACAAGAGTGCATTCAATACAGAAAAATAATGTTACTATCAATACCAGGACAAATATTAAACAGGGTCATCCCTGAGAGATTAAAAGTCCACAGATAGAGAATGGAGAGACGAACAAGTAGATTTTCGACAAAACAAAATCTGTACAGATAAGATAACCACTTTGAGAATAGTAGTGTAACAAAGCCCATCCAAGTGACGCTGTCAAAGAGCTAGAGAACCCTTGCAGCTCGGCACCTCATAAAAGTGCTTTCGTTGGCCTACTGTTCTAAATGCCAGTACATGCAACTGTGGATATTATATAGGCATATACGATCCTGACGCTTTTACACACGCTTTATCCATAACTAAAGGTAATACAGTGTGCAGAGGTAGGCCCGCTAAAGCATCCTATTTGACATTCTTAATTGATCACCTCCGATTTCCCCCGATGTTAATATTTTTGTTTTCGAACAAAGGTGGTGGAGTTGCATTAGTTTCGATTCTTCAGAGGGACTATTACTTCTCTTGTACGTTGCTCCGTGCCAGGTGCCATTCTCTTTTTCCCTTTCATTCGTTCATTTTATTTTTTATTTTTTTTACACATATCAATATTATCTTTACCTTGCTGTGACGAAATCAGTCGTGCGATTTTTATAACTCTCATCCACTCCCGCAGTACCACTTCATTTATTCATTTTTCTCACTCATCGTCCCATTATTTGGCATATTTATTGCCCTTACATTCTTTTAATGTCACCACTCCCAAGACATATTTACGTTCCGCCAGGTGAACCGTGGTATTATCATAATAATACCCAGTCATTATCACCTGTCAGCGGTAATACGTTTATTTCTTTGAGTTGCCAGCCACCTTTGATAGGAGACAATCCTCGTTTGGCACAATATGGTCTCGTACGAGGATGAATAGGAAGCCAATATTGTCTGTCTGAGAGAGCCGCCGTCTAAGGTGTGCGGAAACACAGGCGTTAATGAGATAATAGCTTTCGCCGGGCCATTCCTGTGAGATTATTACAGATAATCTGTCTTGGAAGACGATAAGGGCAGAAGGTAGCATCTGGCCGTCAAAGAGTTCACAGATTTGTTTGTGAGTTGGCGGAAATATTACGTCTTAAAAAGGGCACGCGTTGGAATATTAAATGTAATATTTTAAAACATGCGGGAGAGATTGTGAATTAAAACACCCCAACCCAGATAGTGCTAAAGAGCTAACCATTGGTTTGATTTGAGAGCCGGAATATACAAGGAATCTCATTGAACTGGATACTGAGAATATAATATAGCGAAAAGCGGAGTCACAAGTCAGACAGCTTCGCAACTTAAATCTTGCCAACTCCCAAATGCCAGAAAGAGAAGGATCGGACAAAGGATTCCAAAGTTAAAAGTGACAGATAGAAAGTATTTGGGCAACTTAAAACTTAAAAACAGTAAACCCGCATTTTAAATACGAAGTCTGGATACCTAAGGAATCAGATCACCCGTCATAAGAGGAATTAGAAAGTTTCCCAGACCAAGTGATTCGCAGAACACTGGTCATAAGAGGAATTACTAAAATTTCCAGGCCAAGTGATTCGAGAACATATAATCTAAACTGCTCGTGTCCATTCTAACATGTGCGAGGAGATTGTAGATTCCCTAACTGTTTGGGTTCGTGGTTACAAGCTATCAGACTGTTTGAAGTACTGAAGTTCCTACGCCACCATTGTGAGAGAAGAGCATCGACACTGACCGCCTACATTGGACAAGTGTGGGAAGAAGTGCACTCATCACCAAAAAGAAGTGACGAATACCACGGCTGCAGGACTCACCTAGATTAGTTAAGTCCTGATTAAAAGGCACCTGCAAAACAGACTTTTATCACTCCACTATTAAGTCTATGAAGACGATGTCACCTAAAATTTCACCAATATTTCCATATTTATTTTAACCTGTTAAAAATTAATTCACTATTAAATTTGCTATATGTTATTTTAAAACTAAACAAACATAGTTGATTCAGTTATTACATGTATGAAAGCAAACCTACGAGCACGACTATTTAATGTACATATATACATCTAGACATATATTTATCTCTAAACAGAGCTATAACATTATAAGAGGAAATTCGCTGAATTAACTCAGCTGGGGCCTTGAACAGGGTAAGAACCAGTGCTTAAATCCTTCACAAAAGGCGACGGATCAGATATCATTTAACAATTGTTCAGCCCAATGCAACATTGTTCTTGATTTCTGAAAATATCTTGTGGTAGTCCCTTAAGCTAGAAGCGTCATTACCCTTCTATCTACAACTCTGCCAAGTAATCTTGTGCGAAGGTAGACACCTTTGATGACCCATTTAGATACTCTTCAGTTTTGGCCACTGTTAGACCACTACTGCAAAGCAGGGGAGGCAATCCGTGACACTTACCGCGGTGACCCCAGGTACTTTACCATCTCGCCACATTTCTGACCTGAATATTTTCCTCTGTAACCGTCGGCGCTTAGCAAGAAGGGAAACAAAGCCACTTTGACTTGTTTGATTAATCGCCAGTAATAGACAGATTGAGCTGTCCATTCATGCACTAGATTGCATAACTACTTCCGCTCATCTGGTGATGAGTCTAATAGTGATAAATCAGATCTGTCATTAAAGAGATAACGTGGAAGAGGCGTGAAAAAACACAGTCCTTCCTTAAGTTTATCGCGATTTAACAGTCTGGACGACAGACATACCATTAAGAAATTATATAATCGCTTCCAGCAGTTGGCTGGTTGTAATAAGCAACTATAGGATTATAACAACTTTAGAAGAGATTTATCAAAAGTTACAATCAAGGACAGGTCGGCGATATGATTCAGATAAAATTACACGTAGAGGGGAAATACATAAAATGGTCAAGTGAGAAGGGGTGGGGATGACGTTTACTAAAAATGAGATTCCTTACCTTTGTGTTTGGTTTAAGATAAGAACTTTAATTAACTATGAATAGACCACCCCCAACAGAACCCCACCGCACGCCATTTGTGCGTGAGCAAAAATTTAACCTTACAACCTAGCACGGTTTAATACTTCTGCAATGCATCCTTTACCTTCGTCAGAAGCTCACAGGCAGCCAGAAATAAGGAGTAATACTAAAGATTCCACTATAAGACAGACCATAACACTAGGAGTACCTACTAAAATTAGAAAAGGAGAAAACTTAAAATATAGTTCTGAAAGCCACCGGTCTAAGGAACCTTCCTTCTGTGTTAACAGTTATGATTATATACATAAATCATTACACTTAACCGCTTGATGGACGACGACTGCATCTTAACAAGACGCACGACATATTCCGGCCTTTCTGTTATATATATATATATATATATATATATATATATATATATATATATATATATATATATATATATATATATATATATATATATACTTCCTGTGTCCTAAAAGTAAATGTACTGATTTTTTATTTAAATGTGTATAAGACTCACCTGAAATTACAAGCTATCTCCTTCAAAGTACGACCCTTGGGAAGTTACACAGTGGTTCCAACGTTTTTTCCACTGATCGTAGCAGTACTGAAAGCCATTTTCTGTAAGAGTGCTTAGTTCATCGGTTACAATTTTTTGGATGTTTTCCACAGTCCCGTAATGTTGTCCTTTCAACTTAGATTTCAACTTAGGGAAGAGGTAGAAATCGCACTGAGCTAGGTCCGGGCTGTAGGGAGGTTGTGGAAGTGTGGGGATGTTTTTCTTCGTCAAAAACTCTCGAATTGAAAGCGCTGTGTGAGCAGGCGCGTTATCGTGGTGCAGCACCCAATCATCTGCAATGTCCCTTCGGACTCGCTGGACCCGTTTTCGAAGTCGTTCCAAGACATCTTTGTAGAAGGTCTGATTAACTGTCTGTCCTTGAGGTACAAATTCTTTGTGCACAATTCCACGGCTGTCGAAAAAAATGATAATCATCGTTTTCATCCTGGATCTGCTCATGCATGCTTTCTTCGGACGAGGAGAATTTATCGTGTGCCATTCCTCACTTTGCCGTTTGGTCTCGGGATCATACTCGAACATCCATGATTCGTCTCCTGTAATTACTTTATCCAAGAAATTTGGTTCAATGACGAGTCTTCCCAGCAAATCCTGACAAATTTCCAACCGGTTCTCTTTTCCCTCCACAGACAAGTCTTTGAGCACCAGTTGTGCACACATTTTTCGCATGTGCAAAACGTTCGTTAAAATTCTATGAACTGCATTTTTATCCAAGCCAGTTTCTTCTGCAATCATCCTGAAACTCAATCGGGGTTCTTTCACCATCACAACTCGTACAACTTCCACATTTTGATTGTTTGTTGACAAGATTGGCCTTCCGGAACGAGGTTCGTCTTCAACATTTTCTCGGCCCTCTTTGAAAGCTTTGTGCCACCAAAAAACCATATTTCTCGATAGAGTGGCATCTCCATACGCTTAGGTTAAATTTTCAAATGTTGTGACAGTACGGACTGTTACGTCGGATTAACACTAAGGTGCTGCCACTTAATTATAGTTAGGGTAAGAATACTTAGCAAGATTAAACACTAAGTATTTGAGCGTGTCTAGTTAGCGTAATAACACTAGTCACAAATCCTATGAGTGATTTAATTAAAGGTTAAGAAATGACGTCATCGAACTTGGGGTAGAATTGCCCAGTAGTTAGGACGGAAGTGATGGTTTGAAAGAAGGGGGTTAAGTGAGTTGGTTTTAGGCACGAGACGAGCGAGGCAGTGATTTTGGGGTTTGGACCATCTTGTAAGTTCGATGGCTGTGTGTTATTTCTTGGGATGACTGGTTTGTATACCGCAGAAGCACATGTATTTATGAACTATTATGAAGTTGTCAGAGGTTACAGACACTTAATAAAGGTGTTCATTCATATTTAATCCAGCTTGAACTTATTTCCTGAACGTCAGTAGGAAGTGTCGTTTGTTTACATCAGGTAATTGAGAAAAGAATGTTACCATATTTTCGACGATCATGCAGCCTAAAACATACACACAGTTACGAGTCTCCAAAAGAACCACCTGGGTTATGTTCCAATTCCTATTCTGTAATCACCACCTCTGGCAGTCGCCAGTAAAACAACAGATGAACATTGATAAAAGATTCCACCCCATTCTCACCCTGTCACACTAGACTTGATTTGTCACCGTGACCAAGCCCGGTCACATCTAACTTGATTCGGTGCCATTCCCGTCCACTCCCCCGGCCACATAACTTGATTTGGTGCCGTTGACCAGCTCGTAACTGCCTTTTTCCGATGGATTCAGCTATTTGATTTGGTGCCCGTGACCAGCTCGTAACTGTTTGTTTTTAGGATGGATTCACCCATTCAACAGCTAGAGCATCAAGTATTTTTGTTGCAAAAGAAAAACCACCTGCTTCAACAACAATTGTCACAGCAACAAACAGCTGCTGGAAGGGCACACTGGAACAGTCTCAATAAAAGACACTGTCGCATTACAGTGAGAAACGTTATCAATGTAATCAAACAAGGAAAGATATTTGAAATAAATAATGTTACGAGTGACAAACAAAGATGTTTGATAACGACAGAAAATGGACTAAGAGCATATATAAAGCCAGTAACACAGTGGAGAAAAACCTTTAACAGACGTTATCATTCCTGTTCCATCGCTGAGGTTCATATCCCTCCACTTGAGCTGTACTCACGTATCCTCTCCTGTGATGCTCGCTTGGCTGAGTTACCCTCCGTTACTCCAGACCCCTCTCATGCTTCGCCTCAGCATGATATTATTGTACCTCCTATTACTGCCGCAACTCCTGTCCATACCTCCCTTCCTCCCCCTGTTCACCTCTCTTCTGACCCCGCTTTTCCTCCCTCTGTTCACCTCTCTTCAGACCCCACTTTTCCTCCCTCTGTTCACCTCCCTTCAGACCTCACTTTTCCTCTCTCTGTTCATCTCTTTTCTGACCCCGCTTTTCCTCCAACTGGTTATTTTCCTCCGCCTTCCTCCGACCTTGATACAGAACCTGAGTCTGACTTTTCAGATTTTGAACCTTCTCTTCCTCCTTATGGTTATTTTCCTCCGCCTCCCTCCGACCTTGATACAGAACATGAGACTGACTCTTCCGATGTTGAACCTTCTCTTCCTCCTTATGGTTATTTTCCTCCACCTCCCTCCGGTTATTTTTCTCCCCCTTCCTCTGATCTTGACTCTTCCCCCGATTATTCTTCTTTTGATATTGGACCTGATGTTCCTCTTTCCTCAGCTCGTTTTCTCTTTAGACGTCGTCATCCAAAATTCATTTACGATTCTGTTCCCTTTCCTAAGCCCCTTCACCAGCGGGCCGCCCATGTACGAACCCGTTTTCGTCGCTCCCGTGGTTCTGTTCATTCTCCTTACCGTAGTCCCTCTCCTCCGCCTCTCCCTCCCCCTGTCACACCTCCGTCCCGTAGATTGCGTGTTCCCCTCCGTTATCCTCATACCAGTCCGCAGCCTCCACCCCGACCCTCCCGTTGTTTCCCGTAGTCCATGCCATTGTTCCTACATCCCAACCTACACAGTACGATCCTCGCCTGTTATTGTAAGCCATTGAAAGTTTGGAAGCAATGAACATTTTTGCAAAGATGTTTACAAATTGAACTGCACTTACCTCTAGATGCCGTCTCCGGTCAGGTTGACATTTCCTGCCCTGCTATTATTTTTAGCATGAAGTCGACCCTGCTTCTCGTGTCTTCCGATGCAGGTCTCCTACACAATACCCTCCTGCTGAATTGCTTGATCCTGATGCTACCGTGAAGACCAATCGTTACGCATCCTTGAACATCTGGGTTACACACTTTACGCACATTTCCAGTTCAGATAGGAAAGTCCAACAGCCGTTATTTATGGATAGCTGTTACATTTTCGTCCGCAAGAAAGACATTGCCGAATCTGCCAGTACATGAACAGTTCCCTCACGACATCCTTTCGACCACTGCTGATGGAGATCCACGAACTCAGACGATCTCTGCAGTCCTGATATATTGTAGTTGATGTAGTTCCCTTTTACACGCGTTAGCGTCATTATGTCACATTATTTTGACTAATGTAATATTTGACCATCTTGTATCCCCCTATGATTTTTTTAGTTTTTTTTTGTGTTTTTCTTTTTGCCATGTTTCTGACGTAAGATTTTACCCAGATTTTTTTTTAAGGTTTACATCGTTCTGTTGTACTTAATAAAAGTGATTAACTAATGTACAACTTCACCCGCCACTAATGTTGGCATCATTCACGATTTATTATGATGATGACACCATATTGCATTATGATTGTTTGAATTTTCAGTTATTGTTACACCGACACTCATACATGTGATTTAACTATTTGCCCATTTATATATTCTATACCATTGTCCATTGATTACCATGTTTCCATTCCATTCATTGTTTCCGGTTAATGTTACACCGGCAAAGTCATTTTTTTTAATGAGACTTACCCATTTTGCCCATACTTTGCCACCAAGTTTTGTGGTTCCATGTCCATTTGTTCCATTCATAATTTTTTTTTCATCACCCACTTCAGTGAAGTGTAGGGTGACATCCATTTTGGGCATCCGCTATATTTTATGTGCACCCGCCATATATATATATATATATTTTTTTTGGGGGGGGGGGGGGGTTTGCGAGTTTTTTTTTTTTTTTTTTTTTTTTCTTCCTTGCGACGTTAACTCGCTTGTCATGTTATTTTATGTTTTATGATTCGCACAAGTGTGAGAGATATTGATGACTATAAACCCATAAAGAGTTTTGTTAGTTCGTTGATGATTGTTAGTTACTGTTCTATTTTGCCCTTATATTTTTTGTGTGCCACTTATTAGTACTATTTGTAGCTACCATAACCTCCATATTTTTTTTCCATGTGTCCCTCGTTTATGTTATGTCCATCAGTCCCTACCTCTTCATGATCGATTTTTTTTGTGTCAAACGTTAATGGTGTTATTTCATCCATTATTCCCATCTATTGTTTATTGTAGTCCTTCTGACATGATTTATGGTGGGATACATGAATCCCAATAGTTTTTTTAGAGTTAGTAAATTTTTCTAGGGAATAAAGTGTCTCCTACGGGATACACTTTAGTGGCCCCGGGCGTATGTGACAGTACGGACTGTTACGCCGGATTAACACTAAGGTGCTGCCACTTAATTATAGTTAGGGTAAGAATACTTAGCAAGATTAAACACTAAGTATTTGAGCGTGTCTAGTTAGCGTAATAACACTAGTCACAAATCCTATGAGTGATTTAATTAAAGGTTAAGAAATGACGTCATCGAACTTGGGGTAGAATTGCCCAGTAGTTAGGACGGAAGTGATGGTTTGAAAGAAGGGGGTTAAGTGAGTTGGTTTTAGGCACGAGACGAGCGAGGCAGTGATTTTGGGGTTTGGACCATCTTGTAAGTTCGATGGCTGTGTGTTATTTCTTGGGATGACTGGTTTGTATACCGCAGAAGCACATGTATTTATGAACTATTATGAAGTTGTCAGAGGTTACAGACACTTAATAAAGGTGTTCATTCATATTTAATCCAGCTTGAACTTATTTCCTGAACGTCAGTAGGAAGTGTCGTTTGTTTACATCAGGTAATTGAGAAAAGAATGTTACCATATTTTCGACGATCATGCAGCCTAAAACATAAACACAGTTACGAGTCTCCAAAAGAACCACCTGGGTTATGTTCCAATTCCTATTCTGTAATCACCACCTCTGGCAGTCGCCAGTAAAACAACAGATGAACATTGATAAAAGATTCCACCCCATTCTCACCCTGTCACACTAGACTTGATTTGTCACCGTGACCAAGCCCGGTCACATCTAACTTGATTCGGTGCCATTCCCGTCCACTCCCCCGGCCACATAACTTGATTTGGTGCCGTTGACCAGCTCGTAACTGCCTTTTTCCGATGGATTCAGCTATTTGATTTGGTGCCCGTGACCAGCTCGTAACTGTTTGTTTTTAGGATGGATTCACCCATTCAACAGCTAGAGCATCAAGTATTTTTGTTGCAAAAGAAAAACCACCTGCTTCAACAACAATTGTCACAGCAACAAACAGCTGCTGGAAGGGCACACTGGAACAGTCTCAATAAAAGACACTGTCGCATTACAGTGAGAAACGTTATCAATGTAATCAAACAAGGAAAGATATTTGAAATAAAAAATGTTACGAGTGACAAACAAAGATGTTTGATAACGACAGAAAATGGACTAAGAGCATATATAAAGCCAGTAACACAGTGGAGAAAAACCTTTAACAGACGTTATCATTCCTGTTCCATCGCTGAGGTTCATATCCCTCCACCTGAGCTGTACTCACGTATCCTCTCCTGTGATGCTCGCTTGGCTGAGTTACCCTCCGTTACTCCAGACCCCTCTCATGCTTCGCCTCAGCATGATATTATTGTACCTCCTATTACTGCCGCAACTCCTGTCCATACCTCCCTTCCTCCCGCTGTTCACCTCTCTTCTGACCCCGCTTTTCCTCCCTCTGTTCACCTCTCTTCAGACCCCACTTTTCCTCCCTCTGTTCACCTCCCTTCAGACCCCGCTTTTCCTCTCTCTGTTCATCTCTCTTCTGACCCCGCTTTTTATCCAAATGGTTATTTTCCTCCGCCTTCCTCCGACCTTGATACAGAACCTGAGTCTGACTTTTCAGATTTTGAACCTTCTCTTCCTCCTTATGGTTATTTTCCTCCGCCTCCCTCCGACCTTGATACAGAACATGAGACTGACTTTTCAGATTTTGAACCTTCTCTTCCTCCTTATGGTTATTTTCCTCCGCCTCCCTCCGACCTTGATACGGAACCTGAGACTGACTCTTCAGATGTTGAACCTTTGATAAGGGTGGATTAGGGCTAAATGATAATGGTGCGCCACAATGCCAGGTACGTTAGCTCCGTATAAGATTGACGACCACTTGCCACCCCTATCGACACCTGGTATTAAAGTGCAAGATGTAGGTGTCTTCTCTGATTTTAGGATGTTGCTGTGTATGTGGTAGTAGAACAGTTCACAGGGTATAACACAGGCAACATGATGTGTAGAGTCATAGAAATGGTAACTTCGTTGTATAATTTTTTTCCATTTATTGCACGCCACAAAACAGTCAGGATATTTATATCATCAACATAGTTCAACGAGTTCAGCATTCAAAATCATAGAGTTCTAGTTCGTGAAGCTGTATAAATAATATATATAAATTCTGCAACAGTGTCAGCTGCAGATCATCACTGTTCATAGACAATAATAAATATTCCCTTTCTGATGCTAGCAGATCAGATGTATACAATCAGTCCGTTTACTGTCTGCACGTGAATAGCATACATGGATTACAGGTCAGCTCGACCTTTATAACCTTCCTAAGTCTAACCATCTGACTTGGACGTGATCTCTGATATAACGAATCCTGGAACACAGACAATAGTCTTGTTGGTCTAGAGCGACCCATATATATATAACTAGTTCAGGTATAAAGATACCGGTGACTTAATCCTAGTCAAAGTACCTCTCCATTTTGAATCACACAGGCGAGCAAAAAGGCGACAAAATGACGAACCTCTAGATGATAGCATAAAGTTCGATACAAGAGGAATTACCTTATTTCGGAAAATCAACCATGAACATATGCCTCCAGGCAGGCTTGAATAATACTGGGAAATAGTCTAGTTAGCTAACTAACTCACAAAGACAATGTATTTCCCTCAGAAAATCACAAGACGCAGGTCGCGTCTGCTCGCTACTTAGACCATTTCTAAACTCCCCGAGCTGGCCGGAACAACAAACGAAAACCAAGTCGAGACATGCGCAGAACGACAATCTCTGAGTCGCCGTTCACAATAAGACGATTCTAAGAACATTCGAGATAAAAGTCTTACACAGTCGCGCCTTTTATGGTCATGAAAAGAAGCGTTAAGAAAGGTTTCAGGCATCTACAACAGTTGACTGATACTACCAAATAAGGAGATGTGGTCACGCTTCGTTCAAGAAATTATAGACCGAACGTGTCTCTATACAAGAGAAGGCAAACTCCTAAAAAATTGTAGTCTCGATAACTCGGATTATGTCCCTTTGACTGTAAAAACATAATACACACTTCAGTCAAAAAATGATCATACATACGAAAAATGATCATACAAAGGCTTTGAAAAAAGTAATTATTTGTGCGTAACAAAAAAAAACATTTTTTTTTTTTAAATCCTGGAGCCGGAAAAAAATCTAGGCTCCTAACGCACGTATGATGCGCGGATATATACCTAACAAATTAGCTCAACGCATGGAGCGACACTGAGATCATATCTCAGCTCCTTAGAGAAAAAATTTATCTAAGTATACGCTTATATATTCCAGGAAGGTGCCACCAACACACGCCACAATGATGGCAACATCATAATGAAAATCAAATTATTCTCATACCAATATATGAAATTAAATATATTATTATGATATCATACAATGTGTTGCAAATAGCGGTGTAATATATTAATATACCGCACTATTTTATTACATTATATAAAGCAACAGTAATTAATAAGTAATACATGTGTTGATCTTCGTTGACATAAAACATTCAATAGAAGAAGATGTGGACATCATCCGCTCCCAATCTAGGACAGGACTTGATATCCTCAAAGTTCCACAATGGACACAATCTCGCATCTTCAATGATGTGCTGCGAAAATATCAATAACACAAATCTTAAAGACAACTGGTAAATCTCTTAATACAATTATGCAAATATATTATTTAAATGTGGCCGAGTGATCTTTTGGCCCGTATATCACTAACTAAGCCTTCTTAGATAATTACATGGTACAATGTTATAAATTCCCCTCAAAAAAGTGAGAAAAAAAAAAAAAATCTACTAACATGTCATTATAACATTGGACTGTATATCAGGAAATATATATATATGACAGAAGAATCATGTGGAATCGTGTGGGCATCTGGACAGAATGTCTGCCATTACATTATCCGAACCACGGATAGCTCGAACCGAGAAATGAAATGGTTGAAGAGCTATGGCATAACGAGTGGACCTCGAGCTCTTCAAGTTTTTGCTCTGAATAGCAGTAAGCGCTTTCTGGTCGGTTTCCACAATGAAATGTGCGCCTAGAAGAAATCTTTGTAACTTCAGAATAGACCATACCATAGCCAATAACTCACGGTCTAAAACCGAGTAATTCTTTTCTGCAGCATTTAATTTCCTAGAGATATACATCACCGGATGCAGAGTATCAGAATACTCCTGCATTAGTGCTGCCCCAATCCCAGTTGACGAGGCGTCACTTCGAAGAACAAAAGTCTTCTCAATAGTAGGTAACCTAAGAATAGGTGGAGATGAAAATAGGGCTTTAACCTGGTCCAATGAGGATTGACATTCTTTAGACCAGCGGATCAGATTAGGCGACCCTTTCTTCAATAAAGTAGAAAGCGGTGCCATAATGGAGGACAGATTCGGAATGAATCGTCCGTAGAATTGGATCAAACCTAATAGACTCCTTACTTGTTTCTTCGTCTTAGGGACCGAAATGTTAAGTATTTTTGAAACATTGTGGTCCTCTGTCTTTAAAAGACCATGACCAACACGATGACCTAGGAAAGAAATCTCACTAAATCCTATAAAGGCTTTAGAGGGTTTTGCAGTCAAGTTATACTCGCGAAGAGTGGACAGTAATTCGTATAAACCCAAATAGTGATCTTCCCAGGAATCACTGAATAGACCTAGTAAATCATGATCAAAGATATCGACATACTGATTAAGACTGGCGAGACATTTGAATCGTCGAGCTGAAAATATCGAAATCGAGTATTTGAAGGGACACTGTCTCAAGAAATAAAGACACGAAATCAATGTCATAGACAATAATAACTGAGATTTAGAGTACGACTGAATAGACAGATATCATCTAGGTATGCTATGACATCTGTACGATATGCGAGAATTCGCCGCATCATGCGTACGAATGTAGCAGGGGCGTTCATAAGACCAAAAGGCATGAAATTCCATTGGAATAAACCCCTGGGTGTAGAAAAAGCTGTAAAAGGTTTGGCACGTTCAGTTAGCGGAACTTGCCAATAACCTTTAGACAAATCTAGTTTGGTAAAGAATCTAGAATTAGAAAGTTTATTGAGTAGCTCTTCTAATGAAGGCATAGGTTCAGCATCGAACTTCGTAACTTGGTTCAATTTGCGATAATCTACGCAAATGCGAATGTTATTATCCTTCTTTCGAACAATAACCATAGACGAAGAGTATGCTGAAGTGGATGGTTCAATGATTTCCAAACGTATCATTTCATCCAATTCTTTTTCGACTTGAGACTGGAAATGGATAGGTATTGGATAAGGTCTGACTCTGATAGGATTGTGATCAGTTAGCACAATGTCATGTTCAATGACATGTGTGTGTCCCGGGATGTCTGTAAGAACATCCTGAAATGTTTGCAACATCGAAGAAACTTGTCGATGTTCCTCAGCGGAAAGATTTGGAGAAACGGTCACGTTTTTCCAAGATTCCGTAGAATAAAGTGGGACCATAGAAAGAGGAAGATTGACATCAGAAAAAGTAGTTTCCTCATCCTGTATAACTGACAGAGATGAGTACTGACCATGAGGTACTTGAGAATTGTCCGTTGCCTGGAAAATAGGCTGCAAATAGTCAGGTCTTTCATAAAATTCCGTGAGCATATTTATGTGGAAAGTTTTATGCTTTCCATCAATATCGACAACATAGTCGACATCAGAAATTTTGGAGACTATTGCATAGGGACCTTTCCATGCAATTAGAAGTCTGTTCTCCCTTGAAGGAAGTAGAACGAGAGCTTTGTCACCTGGACAAAGTTGTCGTAGACATCTATTCTTATTTGCAAACTGCCTTGCCTTTTCTTTAGCAAATTCGGAAGACGAAGTTGCTAGTTTGCATGCCTCGATGATCTTTTGCCTAAGAGCAATGACGTACTCATAAGAAGATTGAGTCTCATCGCTAATATTATCGGCAGTGATTAGATCGTGAAGTAAAGACATAGGGCCGCGCGGTTGCGCGCCAAAGACAAGTTCAAAAGGGGAAAACCCCGTATGTTCATTGGGGACCTCTCTATACGCAAAGAGAGCCGCGGGTAAGACCCTGTCCCAATCCTGAGGATGATCCTCAGTTATTTTACCAAGTAAAGTTTTCAGAGTCCTATTTAAACGTTCGACCAACCCATTAGACATTGGGTGATAGATACTGCTGAGAGACCTTTTAATGTGTAGCATAGACATTACCTGTGACATAGTGTCTGATATAAGTTGAGTGCCATGGTCTGACAATATTTCTCCGGGAAAACCCAAGCGAGAAAATATCAGCCAAAGAGCGTCTGCGATATCAGCAGTTGAGATGCTCTTGAGAGGTATTGCCTCTGGCCAACGTGTGCACATATCGACACATGTAAGGATAAATTGATGTCCTCTAGCCGACTTAATTCTAAAAGGACCGATAATATCTATTGCCATTTTTTGAAAAGGGCGAATAGGAATGTCAGCAGCCTGGATAGGCGCAGCATGTCGTGGTCCTTTAGATTTGACCTCCTGACATACTTTGCAAGAGCGACAGTACATTCGTATGTCCTTGCTCACAAATGGCCAAAAGAAAGCCGCAAGAACCCTCGACTTTGTACGGGAAAAACCCATATGTCCAGCACATTGCGAGTCATGAGCATGTTGCAATATTTGCAATCTCATGCTCATAGGCACAAGAATTTGTGAATGAGTGGACGTAGTCGAGTCTTGTACCATACGTACAAGTACGCCGTTCTTCATAGAAATCCAAGATTTTCTATTAGTATTTTGATTAGGATCACCTTTTTTTGCTAGAATGAAGAATTTTTGTAAAGAAGGATCTTCTTCTTGCAATTTGATAAATGAGTCACGTGTAATAGTCAAGTGACTATCTTGGTCATTTACTTCATCATTATTAGTTAATGAAGTTTGAGGTGGATCCAGAGCATGTGCTCTTGTGACCACCGCATTGGTAGCTTCAATGTTTTGCTCTTCCCAAACAGCAATCTGCTGTGGGGTACATTCCCTAACTCCGTGAATACGACCAATAATAAGGTCCGCAATAGGGTTTGGAAGTAGACACGCGTGGACCTCTCCCGTGAAGAAAGGAGTAGCAATGTGTATTATAGCAGTAGGATACTTTTCCAACGTGCCACCAAATGTGACACATTTGATGACCTTTCCTGTAGCACAGGATGGATCTACAAGAGATTGCCTAACCCCGACAGTAGTACATCCAGAATCAAACAACACTGAGACTGGATTACTATTTACAAGCCCCTTATGTAATATAAGAGAACCTCTCCCATCATGAGCAACATTAGCAGGAAGAGCGGGCAAAGGATGACCACAGCTTAGAGTACTAACGGTTTTCGGATCAAATAAAGTACTGCATTGGATACATTTATTTGCCCTACCAAAATCAAAAGATGAGCATCCGATAGCATTATGGTCTTTATCATTATTAACCTGTTTATCTGCTCCCTGAGATTCTTGTTGAACAGAGTTTGTCTGTTGATATCTTTTTCTCTTATGTTGCGATCTACCGCGACCATTATTGCCTCTGCAATTATCATTAAAGTCCCTACTGTAATTTTTATCCTGGTTTGAGTTCCAGTTTCCATAACTGTCATTACCATCTCTATGCTGTTGAGAACCTCTATTATCTTGGTATTGAGGTCTCTGCAGAAAAATATTTTCCTCTATACCGATTACCTTTGTGAAAATTTCTAAAGTTAACCGGAGTAGAATAACGTGTAGTATTAGGTTGTCTCCAGTTCTGGGAAGAAGAATCACCCTGGAATTGATTACTATGGTTCTGGGCATAATTACGGTTACTCTTTTTATTGAAATTTTGCTGGCTACCCTGAAATTTACGCATAAAATTTGGGCCATAAGGTGCTGCCGAAGCAACTGGCAGACCTTCTTTTACTTTAGAGTTGCTAATGGTTATGTGAGGATGCGCAGTAACATACTGGCTACAGTATTCTTCCATTTCTTTTATGTTTTTAGGCTTACGCTCATGAAGAAAAGAAAGAAAAGCTTCATTAACAGAAGACATAACCTTGTCTCTAAGTAGTAAGTCCATAAGAGCTTCAAATGTACTTTCTGTCTTAGACAACTCAACCCATCGTAAAAAAGTAAGACGGATGCCTGAGATGAATTCAGAGAATTCAACTCCAGTTTCTGGTAACATGTTTTTAAATTTAAGACGATATCCGTCCTCGTTAAGTTGGTACTTCTTTAACAATGCCGCCCTGACAACCTCATAGTTGTTTTTGTCAGGCACATCTACCATACCCAACAAAGTCAAAGCATCACCTCTAAGTATCTTGGACAGATGATAAACATATAATGTTTTATCTATATTATGCACCTTACATGCACTTTCAAATCTATCTAGATAAAATGTTATATCATCAATTGAAGCATTGAATGCTGGTAAATTAAGCTTGAAATCAACAGCATTAGACTTATTAGCAGATGATACCTTATTAGCATCATTAGCATTACTAGATAACTTCAACTTTTCTAACTCCAAAGCTAAGAGTTTTTCTTCATGCTCCATTTTTGCTTTTCTCTCATCAGCTTCTCTTTGTAACCTTCTTTCTTCAGCCTCAGCCTGTAACTTTCTTTCTTCAGCCTCAGCCTGTTTTTCTAATCTTTTATTTTCAGCCTCTATTTCAAGTCTCTTATTTTCAGCTTCTTTTTCAAGTCTCTTATTTTCAGCTTCTTTTTCAAGTCTCTTATTTTCAGCTTCTCTTTTTTGTTTTTCCATTTCCATTTGTAATCTCTTTTCATCTACCTGCATCTGCAGTTTTAAATTTTCAGCATCTATTCTCTTTTGTTCAGTTAGTTCTTTCATTTTCTTTTCCTCCGACTTCAATGCCTTGGCATATTGAACAGTCGCAAATTCTTCTAATTTATCACCTGTCTTCCCAAGGGCTTTACCCTGCTCAATAAAGTACTCAAATGTAGACATGATGTCTAAAATGTGAGTACAGAACCTGAAATAATTAATTATCTTATTTCAATCTTAATAGCAACAAGACTTAATAAAGTGCTTGTATAATCACTATGTTTACTCCAATCTCTGTGGGAAACAAGACTTGACACCAACTTGTATTATCAAATGTATAATAATATCACAAGTCACCTCTTAATTATCAGTGCACTACACAAATCAGTGCATAACCATCAGTTATTTATCATAACTGCACTACAATAGTGCATAAGCAAAAACCACCAGTTAGTTATGATAAGTGCACTATAGATCAATAGTGCATGAGCATATATGTAACAATAGTGAAAGCTAACTATGCAAGAACTATGCAAACAATAACAAGACAATGTAAACAATAACAAAGGTCACCAACAATGTAAACAATAACAAAGATCAAAGTCAAATGTAAACAACAACAAAGATCAAAGTCAATGTAAACAACAACAAAGATCAGAGTCAATGTAAACAATAACAAAGATCAAACAATATGAAAACATTCGCATAAGTCAAATAAATAAACAGCGAAACTAAAAAGAAATGTGATGACAAAATGCGAAGATATGACAAACAAATGACGCTACAGTGTATACACAAAAATATACGTAAAGAACTGAATAATAGAAAAGGGGAGACCTACAAATACAAACAATCGAAATCGAAACTAAAAAACACAAAGAAAGAGAGAAAAGAAAAAGAAAAAAAAATATATACAAGAAACAAAAATAAAGCACAACTCGTCACAACTAAACAGATATAGCAACGATTGTCGCTAGCAAATTTCACAGTAGGAAATTCGCACAGTCCCTAACGAAAACGCTAACAGTAGAACCTCTGTGACGTGGTATCTTCTACTGAAAGACACCGCCCAACCGAGAAAACCCGCTGAATATAAACATATAAATATACAAATACAAATAACATATAACATATAACAAACAGCAAAAAGTGTGAAAGAATTTAGAAGGCTCAGCTAGAACATAAGGGCACAGTTCACAAACAAAACAGGCCACTTAACTTCTATATGTCCCAAACGTCAGCACGGTGCAGAACAGGATGTCGTCAGCATTCTGAGGATAAAGATCCAACGTTGATTAACATCTGCTCCCATAGACAGCCATGACGAGGGAAATGAGCTTCTGACAGGAAACAGCTTTTGAACTTGACCTTCTGAATTCTACAAATTGACTTCTGAGACCGGAACAGTTGTTACGGCACTTGTCCTTCTTCTTAACAGATCAGGAAATCCATTCGCTCGGTACTTGTCCTTCTAGTTGCAGACAAACTTCAATACTGCCGAGCAGCGCCGGGTAGTTTCAAAATATCAACAACTGTCAGTAATGCCGCGTCTTTCAACAAAATTTCATCGAAGGTGATGAATAGAAACTGCAACGTTGTCTTGTAGTCTGCTGATGATGTCTGGGTTTGTTGACCCCCTTGATAGCTGGTATCAGAGTAAACCAACCTATGGCCACCAAAAATGATAAGGGTGGATTAGGGCTAAATGATAATGGTGCGCCACAATGCCAGGTACGTTAGCTCCGTATAAGATTGACGACCACTTGCCACCCCTATCGACACCTGGTATTAAAGTGCAAGATGTAGGTGTCTTCTCTGATTTTAGGATGTTGCTGTGTATGTGGTAGTAGAACAGTTCACAGGGTATAACACAGGCAACATGATGTGTAGAGTCATAGAAATGGTAACTTCGTTGTATAATTTTTTTCCATTTATTGCACGCCACAAAACAGTCAGGATATTTATATCATCAACATAGTTCAACGAGTTCAGCATTCAAAATCATAGAGTTCTAGTTCGTGAAGCTGTATAAATAATATATATATAAATTCTGCAACAGTGTCAGCTGCAGATCATCACTGTTCATAGACAATAATAAATATTCCCTTTCTGATGCTAGCAGATCAGATGTATACAATCAGTCCGTTTACTGTCTGCACGTGAATAGCATACATGGATTACAGGTCAGCTCGACCTTTATAACCTTCCTAAGTCTAACCATCTGACTTGGACGTGATCTCTGATATAACGAATCCTGGAACACAGACAATAGTCTTGTTGGTCTAGAGCGACCCATATATATATAACTAGTTCAGGTATAAAGATACCGGTGACTTAATCCTAGTCAAAGTACCTCTCCATTTTGAATCACACAGGCGAGCAAAAAGGCGACAAAATGACGAACCTCTAGATGATAGCATAAAGTTCGATACAAGAGGAATTACCTTATTTCGGAAAATCAACCATGAACATATGCCTCCAGGCAGGCTTGAATAATACTGGGAAATAGTCTAGTTAGCTAACTAACTCACAAAGACAATGTATTTCCCTCAGAAAATCACAAGACGCAGGTCGCGTCTGCTCGCGACTTAGACCATTTCTAAACTCCCCGAGCTGGCCGGAACAACAAACGAAAACCAAGTCGAGACATGCGCAGAACGACAATCTCTGAGTCGCCGTTCACAATAAGACGATTCTAAGAACATTCGAGATAAAAGTCTTACACAGTCGCGCCTTTTATGGTCATGAAAAGAAGCGTTAAGAAAGGTTTCAGGCATCTACAACAGTTGACTGATACTACCAAATAAGGAGATGTGGTCACGCTTCGTTCAAGAAATTATAGACCGAACGTGTCTCTATACAAGAGAAGGCAAACTCCTAAAAAATTGTAGTCTCGATAACTCGGATTATGTCCCTTTGACTGTAAAAACATAATACACACTTCAGTCAAAAAATGATCATACATACGAAAAATGATCATACAAAGGCTTTGAAAAAAGTAATTATTTGTGCGTAACAACCTTCTATTTCTCTTTATGGTTATTTTCCTCCGCCTCCCTCCGACCTTGATACAGAACATGAGACTGACTCTTCAGATGTTGAACCTTCTCTTCCTCCTTATGGTTATTTTCCTCCACCTCCCTCCGGTTATTTTTCTCCCCCTTCCTCTGATCTTGACTCTTCCCCCGATTATTCTTCTTTTGATATTGGTCCTGATGTTCCTCTTTCCTCAGCTCGTTTTCTCTTTAGACGTCGTCATCCAAAATTCATTTACGATTCTGTTCCCTTTCCTAAGCCCCTTCACCAGCGGGCCGCCCATGTACGAACCCGTTTTCGTCGCTCCCGTGGTTCTGTTCATTCTCCTTACCGTAGTCCCTCTCCTCCGCCTCTCCCTCCCCCTGTCACACCTCCGTCCCGTAGATTGCGTGTTCCCCTCCGTTATCCTCATACCAGTCCGCAGCCTCCACCCCGACCCTCCCGTTGTTTCCCGTAGTCCATGCCATTGTTCCTACATCCCAACCTACACAGTACGATCCTCGCCTGTTATTGTAAGCCATTGAAAGATTGGAAGCAATGAACATTTTTGCAAAGATGTTTACAAATTGAACTGCACTTACCTCCAGATGCCGTCTCCGGTCAGGTTGACATTTCCTGCCCTGCTATTATTTTTAGCATGAAGTCGACCCTGCTTCTCGTGTCTTCCGATGCAGGTCTCCTACACAATACCCTCCTGCTGAATTGCTTGATCCTGATGCTACCGTGAAGACCAATCGTTACGCATCCTTGAACATCTGGGTTACACACTTTACGCACATTTCCAGTTCAGATAGGAAAGTCCAACAGCCGTTATTTATGGATAGCTGTTACATTTTCGTCCGCAAGAAAGACATTGCCGAATCTGCCAGTACATGAACAGTTCCCTCACGACATCCTTTCGACCACTGCTGATGGAGATCCACGAACTCAGACGATCTCTGCAGTCCTGATATATTGTAGTTGATGTAATTCCCTTTTACACGCGTTAGCGTCATTATATCACATTATTTTGACTAATGTAATATTTGACCATCTTGTATGTCCCTATGATTTTTTTTTTTTTTTTTTTTTTGTGTTTTTCTTTTTGCCATGTTTCTGACGTAAGATTTTACCCAGATTTTTTTTTAAGGTTTACATCGTTCTGTTGTACTAAATAAAAGTGATTAACTAATGTACATCTTCACCCGCCACTAATGTTGGCATCATTCACGATTTATTATGATGATGACACCATATTGCATTATGATTGTTTGAATTTTCAGTTATTGTTACACCGACACTCATACATGTGATTTAACTATTTGCCCATTTATATATTCTATACCATTGTCCATTGATTACCATGTTTCCATTCCATTCATTGTTTCCGGTTATTGTTACACCGGCAAAGTCATTTTTTTTAATGAGACTTACCCATTTTGCCCATACTTTGCCACCAAGTTTTGTGGTTCTATGTCCATTTGTTCCATTCATATTTTTTTTTTCATCACCCACTTCAGTGAAGTGTAGGGTGACATCCATTTTGGGCATACGCTATATTTTATGTGCACCCGCTATATATATATATATTTTTTTTGGGGGGGGGTTTTGCCAGTTTTTTTTTTTTTTTTTTTTTTTTTCCTTGCGACGTTAACTCGCTTGTCATGTTATTTTATGTTTTATGATTCGCACAAGTGTGAGAGATATTGATGACTATAAACCCATAAAGAGTTTTGTTAGTTCGTTGATGATTGTTAGTTACTGTTCTATTTTGCCCTTATATTTTTTGTGTGCCACTTATTAGTACTATTTGTAGCTACCATAACCTCCATAGTTTTTTTTTTCCATGTGTCCCTCGTTTATGTTATGTCCATCAGTCCCTACCCCTTCATGATCGATTTTTTTTGTGTGAAACGTTAATGGGGTTATTTCATCCAATATTCCCATCTATTGTTTATTGTAGTCCTTCTGACATGATTTATGGTGGGATACATGAATCCCAATAATTTTTTTAGAGTTAGTAAATTTTTTTCTAGGGAATAAAGTGTCTCCTACTAGATACACTTTAGTGGCCCCGGGCGTATGTGACAGTACGGACTGTTACGTCGGATTAACACTAAGGTGCTGCCACTTAATTATAGTTAGGGTAAGAATACTTAGCAAGATTAAACACTAAGTATTTGAGCGTGTCTAGTTAGCGTAATAACACTAGTCACAAATCCTATGAGTGATTTAATTAAAGGTTAAGAAATGACGTCATCGAACTTGGGGTAGAATTGCCCAGTAGTTAGGACGGAAGTGATGGTTTGAAAGAAGGGGGTTAAGTGAGTTGGTTTTAGGCACGAGACGAGCGAGGCAGTGATTTTGGGGTTTGGACCATCTTGTAAGTTCGATGGCTGTGTGTTATTTCTTGGGATGACTGGTTTGTATACCGCAGAAGCACATGTATTTATGAACTATTATGAAGTTGTCAGAGGTTACAGACACTTAATAAAGGTGTTCATTCATATTTAATCCAGCTTGAACTTATTTCCTGAACGTCAGTAGGAAGTGTCGTTTGTTTACATCAGGTAATTGAGAAAAGAATGTTACCATATTTTCGACGATCATGCAGCCTAAAACATAAACACAGTTACGAGTCTCCAAAAGAACCACCTGGGTTATGTTCCAATTCCTATTCTGTAATCACCACCTCTGGCAGTCGCCAGTAAAATAACAGATGAACATTGATAAAAGATTCCACCCCATTCTCACCCTGTCACACTAGACTTGATTTGTCACCGTGACCAAGCCCGGTCACATCTAACTTGATTCGGTGCCATTCCCGTCCACTCCCCCGGCCACATAACTTGATTTGGTGCCGTTGACCAGCTCGTAACTGCCTTTTTCCGATGGACTCAGCTATTTGATTTGGTGCCCGTGACCAGCTCGTAAGTGTTTGTTTTTAGGATGGATTCACCCATTAAACAGCTAGAGCATCAAGTATTTTTGTTGCAAAAGAAAAACCACCTGCTTCAACAACAATTGTCACAGCAACAAACAGCTGCTGGAAGGGCACACTGGAACAGTCTCAATAAAAGACACTGTCGCATTACAGTGAGAAACGTTATCAATGTAATCAAACAAGGAAAGATATTTGAAATAAATAATGTTACGAGTGACAAACAAAGATGTTTGATAACGACAGAAAATGGACTAAGAGCATATATAAAGCCAGTAACACAGTGGAGAAAAACCTTTAACTGACGTTATCATTCCTGTTCCATCGCTGAGGTTCATATCCCTCCACCTGAGCTGTACTCACGTATCCTCTCCTGTGATGCTCGCTTGGCTGAGTTACCCTCCGTTACTCCAGTTCCCTCTCATGCTTCGCCTCAGCATGATATTATTGTACCTCCTATTACTGCCGCAACTCCTGTCCATACCTCCCTTCCTCCCCCTGTTCACCTCTCTTCTCACCCCGCTTTTCCTCCCTCTGTTCACCTCTCTTCAGACCCCACTTTTCCTCCCTCTGTTCACCTCCCTTCAGACCCCGCTTTTCCTCTCTCTGTTCATCTCTCTTCTGACCCCGCTTTTTATCCAAATGGTTATTTTCCTCCGCCTTCCTCCGACCTTGATACAGAACCTGAGTCTGACTTTTCAGATTTTGAACCTTCTCTTCCTCCTTATGGTTATTTTCCTCCGCCTCCCTCCGACCTTGATACAGAACATGAGACTGACTTTTCAGATTTTGAACCTTCTCTTCCTCCTTATGGTTATTTTCCTCCGCCTCCCTCCGACCTTGATACAGAACCTGAGACTGACTCTTCAGATGTTGAACCTTCTCTTTCTCTTTATGTTTATTTTCCTCCGCCTCCCTCCGACCTTGATACAGAACATGAGACTGACTCTTCAGATGTTGAACCTTCTCTTCCTCCTTATGGTTATTTTCCTCCACCTCCCTCCGGTTATTTTTCTCCCCCTTCCTCTGATCTTGACTCTTCCCCCATTTTATTCTTCTTTTGATATTGGTCCTGATGTTCCTCTTTCCTCAGCTCGTTTTCTCTTTAGACGTCGTCATCCAAAATTCATTTACGATTCTGTTCTCTTTCCTAAGCCCCTTCACCAGCGGGCCGCCCATGTACGAACCCGTTTTCGTCGCTCCCGTGGTTCTGTTCATTCTCCTTACCGTAGTCCCTCTCCTCCGCCTCTCCCTCCCCCTGTCACACCTCCGTCCCGTAGATTGCGTGTTCCCCTCCGTTATCCTCATACCAGTCCGCAGCCTCCACCCCGACCCTCCCGTTGTTTCCCGTAGTCCATGCCATTGTTCCTACATCCCAACCTACACAGTACGATCCTCGCCTGTTAATGTAAGCCATTGAAAGATTGGAAGCAATGAACATTTTTGCAAAGATGTTTACAAATTGAACTGCACTTACCTCTAGATGCCGTCTCCGGTCAGGTTGACATTTCCTGCCCTGCTATTATTTTTAGCATGAAGTCGACCCTGCTTCTCGTGTCTTCCGATGCAGGTCTCCTACACAATACCCTCCTGCTGAATTGCTTGATCCTGATGCTACCGTGAAGACCAATCGTTACGCATCCTTGAACATCTGGGTTACACACTTTACGCACATTTCCAGTTCAGATAGGAAAGTCCAACAGCCGTTATTTATGGATAGCTGTTACATTTTCGTCCGCAAGAAAGACATTGCCGAATCTGCCAGTACATGAACAGTTCCCTCACGACATCCTTTCGACCACTGCTGATGGAGATCCACGAACTCAGACGATCTCGGCAGTCCTGATATATTGTAGTTGATGTAGTTCCCTTTTACACGCGTTAGCGTCATTATATCACATTATTTTGACTAATGTAATATTTGACCATCTTGTATGAACCTATGATTTTTTTTTTTGTTTTTTTTTGTGTTTTTCTTTTTGCCATGTTTCTGACGTAAGATTTTACCCAGATTTTTTTTTAAGGTTTACATCGTTCTGTTGTACTAAATAAAAGTGATTAACTAATGTACATCTTCACCCGCCACTAATGTTGGCATCATTCACGATTTATTATGATGATGACACCATACTGCATTATGATTGTTTGAATTTTCAGTTATTGTTACACCGACACTCATACATGTGATTTAACTATTTGCCCATTTATATATTCTATACCATTGTCCATTGATTACCATGTTTCCATTCCATTCATTGTTTCCGGTTATTGTTACACCGGCAAACTCATTTTTTTTAATGAGACTTACCCATTTTGCCCATACTTTGCCACCAAGTTTTGTGGTTCTATGTCCGTTTGTTCCATTCATATTTTTTTTTTCATCACCCACTTCAGTGAAGTGTAGGGTGACATCCATTTTGGGCATCCGCTATATTTTATGTGCACCCGCCATATATATATATATTTTGGGGGGGGGAGGGGGGGGGGATTTTGCCAGTTTTTTTTTTTTTTTTTTTTCTTCCTTGCGACGTTAACTCGCTTGTCATGTTATTTTATGTTTTATGATTCGCACAAGTGTGAGAGATATTGATGACTATAAACCCATAAAGAGTTTTGTTAGTTCGTTGATGATCGTTAGTTACTGTTCTATTTTGCCCTTATATTTTTTGTGTGCCACTTATTAGTACTATTTGTAGCTACCATAACCTCCATAGTTTTTTTTTCCATGTGTCCCTCGTTTATGTTATGTCCATCAGTCCCTACCCCTTCATGATCGATTTTTTTTGTGTGAAACGTTAATGGTGTTATTTCATCCATTATTCCAATCTATTGTTTATTGTAGTCCTTCTGACATGATTTATGGTGGGATACATGAATCCCAATAATTTTTTTAGAGTTAGTAAATTTTTGTCTAGGGAATAAAGTGTCTCCTACGGGATACACTTTAGTGGCCCCGGGCGTATGTGACAGTACGGACTGTTACGTCGGATTAACACTAAGGTGCTGCCACTTAATTATAGTTAGGGTAAGAATACTTAGCAAGATTAAACACTAAGTATTTGAGCGTGTCTAGTTAGCGTAATAACACTAGTCACAAATCCTATGAGTGATTTAATTAAAGGTTAAGAAATGACGTCATCGAACTTGGGGTAGAATTGCCCAGTAGTTAGGACGGAAGTGATGGTTTGAAAGAAGGGGGTTAAGTGAGTTGGTTTTAGGCACGAGACGAGCGAGGCAGTGATTTTGGGGTTTGGACCATCTTGTAAGTTCGATGGCTGTGTGTTATTTCTTGGGATGACTGGTTTGTATACCGCAGAAGCACATGTATTTATGAACTATTATGAAGTTGTCAGAGGTTACAGACACTTAATAAAGGTGTTCATTCATATTTAATCCAGCTTGAACTTATTTCCTGAACGTCAGTAGGAAGTGTCGTTTGTTTACATCAGGTAATTGAGAAAAGAATGTTACCATATTTTCGACGATCATGCAGCCTAAAACATAAACACAGTTACGAGTCTCCAAAAGAACCACCTGGGTTATGTTCCAATTCCTATTCTGTAATCACCACCTCTGGCAGTCGCCAGTAAAACAACAGATGAACATTGATAAAAGATTCCACCCCATTCTCACCCTGTCACACTAGACTTGATTTGTCACCGTGACCAAGCCCAGTCACATCTAACTTGATTCGGTGCCGTTCCCGTCCACTCCCCCGGCCACAATGTCTCGGTGGCAGACTTCTTGAGTTTCACACAAAATTTGATAGCGTACCGTTGTTTGATATTTCGCTCCATCGCAAACGTAACGAGGTATTAAAACATGACCTTACACAAACATCATGAACATCAGTTGGAAAGAATTCAAGACTAATCGACAAATAAGAGAAGACTCTAGGCAGAAATATGTCTCCGACTATATAAGGAAAAGACGATGGTCATATATCGGTCATGTCCTACGAATGCAAAACAACAGAATACCACTACAGGCGCTCACTTGGGTTCCTGAGTGTAAGAGGAAAAAAGGAAGACCAAAAGAAACACTCAGAAGAACAATAATAAGAGAAGGAAGAACGTTGGGCCTAAATAATGTGCAAGAGCTAAGAGGAGTGGCGTCACAACGAACAACCTGGAGAGCACTGGTTTCTGCCTTATGCGCCGTGTTTGGTGCTTAAAGAATTTATTATTATTATTATTTACACAAACTGCAGTAGCGCGGGAATGACTCAACCGATTGAGTTGAAACAAGTCTAGACATGCAGCTAAGATCTCTACCCATGCGCCGATATCCACCAATGAGGTGTTACTTTGTCTAGTCGCACATAGGCAAATCAGTACACTTACTTTTGGGACAGAGTAGTGTATATATATATATATATATATATATATATATATATATATATATATATATATATATATATATATATATATATATATATATATATATATATATATATATATATATATATATATATATATATATATATATATATATATATATATATATATATATATATATATATATATATATATATATATATGGAGGTCGCCTGATGTTTCCATCAGGAAACATGAGATTTAAAAGAGGTATTTGTCTCCTCTCAGTTTTTGATACCAGTTGCAAAAAGCCGACGCTGGATACCTACTACTGATGGATCTGGAGAACACTTGACGAGAAAATCTGAGCAATTACCCCGGCTGTGCAAGGGAAATCCTTCTGCCCAAACAACTCGTCTCCTGAAGCGAAGGAACAGTAACAACTCCACTGGGAAACAGCAGTGACGGAACCAGATTTCAACTATCTCCATATTGAAAGCTACATGAATAATCAGTATTAGCTCAACCTTCTGACTGATTTAATTTTTTTTGGCAATCCACCATTCCAGAATCTCATCCTATGATGATAAATTAACGTTTTCTAAACTAAATCAATGTTATTCATTTTAACCCTTTTAAATCAAATATTCCTTTATTAAATCTCGTGTATTTATGTAAATATAAATCTATAGTTGAGTCTATCAATTACTGTGTGATTTTAATGTCTGCACCCGGATGAATTATTTTCAAAACATTAACTATATCTGTATAGTAATAATATTAACTAATATTTTACTGAATGCTTTCAATTGGGGGCTCATAAAATATGTATTAAAACTAATATTTCTCACAAGAAGTGGGTGGAAAATACAGATTTTATAACAAACTGAGTCAAATGACTCAGTTGTTATACTCGCCACTCTAAAATCCCTGTGAGACCCCCTGAAATAAAAGCACTATTCTTCAATTTATATTTCTGCCAAGAGTAATCTTGTGAGAAGGTAGCTACCTTCGTAAAAAAAATTCATTCCCTACTCAAATTTTGACCATTATTGGACCACTACTGCAGAACAAGGGATACAACCCACCACAGCTTTCTTTCTTTCTTTCATTCATTCTTTCTTCCAATCTTTTTTTCAGTCTTTCTTCTCATTCTTTCTTTCTTTCTGCTTATCTTTCTGTAATCCTCTCTTTCTAAGGTTCAGAGATGTGTAAAAGAAACATGTGGGCACTGGACATAAATCCAGCAACCTGGAAAGATGAAGTTGCCGATCGCACCATGCGGCGATGCTCTCTACGGTGCCACCTCAGTTTGGGCGAAAAGAAGCTCTCACAGTAATCAGAAAAGAAGAGAAAACGTTGGAAGGGACACGAGGGAAAAAGCAGCGGCGGCTGTCACCTCAGGTCCGCATCCTCATGGTCAATTATGACTGAAGGGGCTATTATTTTTTTTATATTGTTATAATAAAACAAAACATTGACACAGCTCAAACGTTATTTACATAACAACATAAGTTGTTAAATTTAATAAATTGGACAATACCCGTTGATATATTTGTTTATAAACAAGACTGGTTTCCTTTTTAGTTCAAGGATAAACTGACGTTATACATGAATTTTAATATTTCCATTGTCTGATCTACTTCCACATTTATTCTACATTTAGTTTGCTTTTATGTTCAGTTGTGGTCGATAGTATGTGATGAATAGGAGCAGATTTAGAGGATGCTTCAGGCACCAAACACGTGTAACAGTTTTCAGATCACCAGAGCTGATTGATCACAGAAAGTAAAATATCATGTGAGACACGGTAAATGAATGACAGTCTCATCAAAAATATAAATCCCGAAGGTTAGAATTTCACCTTTACTTATTTTCTTCTCTGCCTTACAGTCTTACGCGCCAGCTGTTGCAAATCGTATCATGTTTACTTCATGTTTCTTGCATATATCTCAAGTTCTCTTCTCCATGTATTTTTGGGTCTGCATCTATTTTTATGTTTGCTTCCTCTATTTTTGTGTGTCATCCTCTTTTGTGTGTGTCTGCCTCTATGTTTTGTATGTGTGTCTGCCTCTATTTTTGGAGTCTGCCTCTATTTTTGGAGTCTGCCTCTATTTCCTTTACGTAAGATAATTCCATAAAACGAATATAACATGTGAGAGACGGTATATGAACGACAACCTCGTCAAAAATATAAACCATGATGGTCATAGCTCCACGTTCACTTATCTTCTTCTCCGCCTTACAGCCTTATGCCCCAGCTGTTACAACGTGTATCAAGTTTTCTTCATCTTTCTTGTATATATATTTCAAGTTCTCTTCTCCAAATTTGTGTGTGTCTGCCTCTATTTTTTTTGTTTTTGCCTCTATTTTTGTATATGTGTCTCTATTTTTTTTTATAAATGCCTCTGTTTTTGCATCTACCTCTATTTTTTGTGTTTGCCTCTATTTTTTGTGTTTGCCTCTATTTTTTGTATATGTACCTCTATTTGTGTGTCTGCCTCTGTTTTTATGTCTGCCACTATATTTTCGGTCTGCATCTATTTTTTAAATCTGTCTCTATTTTTGTGTCTGCTTCTGTTTTTTTTTTTTTTGTCTGTCTCTATTCTTTTACTCTGCGTCTATTTTTTGTCTGCCTCCATTTTTTTAATCTGCATCTATAATTTTTGTCTGCATCAATTTTTTTAATCTGCCTGTATTTTTGTGTCTGCTTCTATTTTTTGTCTGCCTCTATTTTTTGTCTGACTCTATTTTTAGGCCAGTTTCTTCGGTTTGCCTCTATTCTTTGAGTCTGTCTCTGTTTGTTTGGGTCAATCTCTCTTTTTTATGTCTGGCTCTATTTTTTGTGTCTGCCTCTATTTTTTGCGGGGTCTGCCTCTATTTGCTTTACGCAAGATAATCTCATAAACCCGATATCCGTTGTCGTTGTTAACTTCAAACAAACCAAATAAACCGAATGTCTTGTAAAGCTGTTAACTCGTTTCCAGGCTATGTGGACTCATGTCACCAACTGTAGACTATTGATAGACCTGGTATTCTTCTTCCTCGTTCGCCTTCAGACTTCCACATTTATGACTCTAATAAAGGCAGTAGTCAACCCAAGGCTCCCAACATCTCCAAACAGTTTTTCGTTGACAGAAGTGGGTTGTTGCCATATGCTACTCCGTTCATTACTGTAGGTTGGGCAATATTGCAGCAGGTGTTCGACTGTCATTGGGCTGGTACCGCAGGTGCAGAGATCTGTTGCATGTATCTCAATCTGTTGTGACCAGTGCGTAGCCGAAAAATGATGACCTGTTCTTTTCTGGATAGTTGATGATATGCATCATTTTTCAAATGTCCCGGGTGCTCTCTTTCCCATTTGGACTTGAATGTAGCCTTTATAGTAGTCTTTGCCGTTGCGTAAGTTGTCTCTATATCATTTTGTTGTAAGGCACCTCCTTCTTTAGCAGGTCTATCTGCCTCCTCATTTCCTGGTATGTTGCAATGGGCTGGTATCCACTGGATAGTGCACTTCTTGAAGCATTCGGCCAGTCTTTCAAGGGAGAATATCAGATCTTTCAATCCTTTAGTTTGGTGGCTCTTCAGCGCTGATATTATTGAGAGGGCATCTGAAAAGATTACTATCTGTTTTTCTGCCTGTGCTTTGCATTCAATAAGAGTTTCCGCTGCCTGTTTCAGGGCTTCTGCTTCAGCACAGAAGTTATTGCAGTATTTTCCAGTGGCAATTGCCATAGAGTGAATTCTATTCTTTAATTTTATGAGGATGCCGGCACCCCCATTTTCAACTGCATTTGTTTCCGAACCATCAGTATATGCATGTGTCCAAAGCTTTGCTGGAAATGTTTGGTCAATATACTTGGTTGCTATACACTTTCTTTGTGTTTCTGTCTGTGTTCCCTTACCTTCAATGCCTGGAATATCAGATTTTAACTTAGGAAAGCATCTTATTTTCCACAGTGGGACAGTTGAGCTTGTTGGGATTTTCTTTGCAACTGAGCTTGCTAGTATGGTATTATTGTTAATTTTTTCTTTTGCTTGGGCGACAAAGTTAGTTCGCTTGAGCCTGCCTCTTCCTAGCCTATTCATTCTTTGGTACATGGGGTGTCCTTCGAGCCTCTTAAATTTTTCAGCTTGTTTTAAGACTGCTGTCACGTCTATCCTCCATTGACTGTAGCCCTGTGATGTTTTCCATATGGTTGATTTGTGTAGACTTTAGGGCCCCTGTTATAATACGTGCTGCTTGGTTTTGGAGTCTGTTTACTCTGTCAAAATTTGATTTTGCTGCCGTCGACCAAGCTGTGATGCCAAATTCCATAGCAGGTCTGACTCTGCCTGTGTACAGCTTTTTGAGGATATTCTCATCAGCATCCCATGTGGTACCTGCTAACTTTTTCATGATGGCCATGCGAAGTTTTGTCCTTAGCTGTATTTTGTTAATCTGTGATTTCCATGTCATTCGGCGGTCTAGTGTGATTCCTAAGTATGTTGGTGTTTCATCTCCTCGTACTGCCTGCCCATTTAGTTGCAGCTTTGCTTGCTGTGGTTTATTTGACAAGGTAAAAATAGTGTGTGTAGTTTTTTGTTCATTTATTTTGAGCAACCACTTTTTGGACCAACTTTCAAGGGTCTAGCAGTGAATCCTGCATGCGCACTCTTGCTGTGGTGATGTCTTGTTCTGAAGTCCACATGGCCAGGTCATCAGCGTAGAGGGAGTTGTGGACATTCTTGTGGATGTTTTCTGTTATATCATTTATATATATGAGGAAGAGTGTTGGGGAAAGGACCCCACCCTGTGGAACTCCATGTTCCATTGTAGTCTTTTTGCTTAACTGTCCGTGCACCTGCACTCTAGCTGTTCTTTTTGTTAGATAGTTGCTGATCCAGTTATACATTCTTCCACAGACTCCATATTTAAGCATTTTAACTCTTAGCCCATCTTTCCAAACTTTATCAAATGCTTTCTCCATATCTACCCAGACTGCTAAAGTGTGCTTTCTTTCTTGGAAAGCATCTTCGATTTCCTGTGCAATGTAGGTGACTTGGTCCTCTGTAGACCTATGTTGCCTGAAGTCTGCCTGTTGGTGCAGTAAAATTTGTTTTTCTTCGAGGTGCCAGCTTAATCTGGTATTGATCATTCTCTCCATAAGCTTTCCCGTGCAGCTTAGAAGGCTGATGGGTCTGTAGCTGTTGGGGTCCATTCGGTCTTTGTCCTTTTTGGGGATTGGAACTAGTACTGCTTCTTTCCAGGCTTGTGGTACTATTCCACGCTTCCAGCTATAGTTCATAATCTTGAGGAGTACTTTCTTGGCCTCAGGCCCTAGCTCTTTAAGCATGTCATTTGTTACCCTGTCTTTTCCAGGTGACTTTCTTTGCTTAAGGGATACGATGGCTGCCTCTAGCTCTCTCATGGTGAGGTTTGTTGTCATATGCTCTTCTGGAACAGTTGGTATATTTTGGTAAATTTCTTGCTCTTTGGAAATTTCCTGTTTTCTGTCCAGTGGAACATTTATCTGGCTCTCAAGTGAGAATTTTTGAGCAAAAACATTAGCTGCCTCTTTCTTTGTGAGTATTTTCTCATTTTGTTGTAGGGCTATTTCCTTATTTTTGCATTCCTCATCATTTAAGACTTTGGCGAGCCTCCATAATTTTCTTCCATCTTTGTCGAGGTTAAGACTTTCTGTTGTTTTGATCCAACTATTTTTGGCTGAACAGTTTAACGTTTTCCTGTATTTTGCAGAGATAGCTTTGTAGGCGATGTTTGCCTCAACTGTTTTGACCTTTTCAGCTACATCTCTGGCCTCTGTTACCTGTTCTTCCAGTTCATTGAGTTCTTCTGTTCAGTACGGCTTATAATCTGTCCTCGCCCCTCTTGGTATTGATTCTAGGGCAGCTTTCAGACCTGATATTATTTAAACAACATTACATAAAACTTGATCATGATAAAGGATAGGAACAAGGCTTAAAGATTTATGGTTTGTCTATAACGTGACGCACTAAAGTCGATTTATCATTGGAAACATACGATTACGTGTGATTCAACCACTGCAGATTTTAATGTCTTCGTTGTTCTCTATGTTTCAGAGCCACGCAATGAGACTAAATGTGTGAGTTGAGAGACTGTTTTATTTGAGTTGGACTCGATACATTTTAGTTCCCCTTCAAGTCCCTACGCAATGACAGATCCTCTCGTCACCTCCTGTTATAATGTTTAGTGGAGAGGATGGTAGCGACTTATGGTCATTTTCGGGCTCACAAGGGGACTTGTCATACACATCGTTTCAACTTATGTGCCGGTCAACAATACATTTTCTGTCTGATAGGGCGCAGTTTCAGTGGGGCGTTAAGAGAAACTCTTGTTATAAATATTTGCTGACGTGTATTGAGCCTAGCGTTAATTTATTTATGTTATATAAAATATAAATGCATATTTGTATGATAATGACAAGGAACAGAAAAACTTTCTTAGGAATTTGAAATACATTAATATTTGCTTTCTTGCTACAGAAATACTTGCAAAATGTTATATAGAATAACTATTTTATGTTTAAAAATTTATAACTACCTTTCCTGCACAAATTACTTCCCTTGTAATAAAAATTACGTCCCTTAGATAAAACGCATAAATGTATCTTAACGTTCCAGTATGAGGGAAATTGCAATGCAATGCTACTGGAAAATTGATGAGTTCCCAACGTCAATGTCTGGTTGTGTAAGGAATGCAGAAAGTTAGTTAAAAGTTAGTGACTTTACATGCTTATTGTGTATGTGGGTAATGACTTTTATCCCCACCCGCGGCCCCCCCTCCCTCCCCTGTCTTCCGTTTTCTCCAAAGCGTATGGAATCAATACTTGCCGAGTTTGTATATGTAACCGGCCAAGCACTCCAAGGGAGGTAACTAACAATAATTTATGTGACTGCCATAATAAAAAAGCCTATATTTGTTGCAATGGGGGAAGGTAAAGGATCCCTGATACACCCCCCTTTACTCTCTTGTTTCCAATAAATGTAATTAAACGTTAATGTTATTATGTCTTTGAAACCACCGCTGATAACGGCGCTAAGTCTAAATGTTATAGTCTCTGTTTACACCCACTGTTGCGAGTGTAGTGGTTTGGTCTATATCATCGCCACACAGGCTAATTTAATATATGTGTGCTGCTGTCCTGTCACTGTGTCTGGAATGTTGACCTGGGTGTGTGTTGATATGTTCGCACACCACAGTGCGTACGTAAGAGTACATGCAGGAGTCAAAAAGGGTTGCAAACGACTGGAACAGTTCGCTACTGTTTATTACGTTGCAACACAGACACGATGACATAAATGACACACATTCGACAGCAAAACACGAATCATATAATTTCCACATTGCATTAAATATATATAATACGGCCTGTCCACATCCTGGCCTAAACAGTACTTCAATACTCAATAAAGCCTGCACCACACGGCAGCTATAATAATGTTCATATGGCCTAAACAGTACTTCAATACTCAATAAAGCCTGCATCACACGGCAGCTCTAATAATCTTCATATGGCCTAAACAGTACTCCAATACTCACTAAAGCCTGCATCACACGGCAGCTATAATAATCTTCATATGGCCTAAACAAATCTTCAATACTCAATAAAGCCTGCACCACACGGCAGCTATAATAATCTTCATATGGCCTAAACAGTACTTCATTACTCCATAAAGCCTGCAACACACGGCAGCTATAATAATCTTCATATGGCCTAAACAGTACTTCATTACTCCATAAAGCCTGCAACACACGGCAGCTATAATAATCTTCATATGGCCTAAACAGTACTTCAGTACTCCCTAAAGCCTGCAACACACGGCAGCTATAATAATCTTCATAAGGCCTAAACAGTACTCCATTACTCCATAAAGCCTGCAACACACGGCAGCTATAGTAATCTTCATATGGCCTAAACAGTACTGCATTACTCAATAAAGCCTGCAACACACGGCAGCTATAATAATCTTCATATGGCCTAAACAAATCTTCACTGCAGTTTATCGCATAGGCTGTACACACAGCGAAATATATAAGTCGACATTTTCTCAAATCCTACGTAGGCATACATTATCCAAAAACACTGGGACTCGACCTACACGGTCCACGCCCAAAACACAACTCCCAAATCACACACTAGTCCCCTACACGTCACGAGATTCGGTTGTCTTGAACACCGTTCTCGATAACACATGCAGACTAGCGAGCTATTCACATAACTCAAAACAGTACAGAATAAATACATTAAACAGCGTTCACACGCTTATCTGTACTCTGTCACCCGAAAAATAGGAAAAGATAATTCTATCCTAAAGTCAGACAAGTATCCGCTTAATCAAGCGTTGCAACTCGAAATTTAATATGTTCAAAACACCATTCTAAAGATTACTTCCCCTTCCATAAATTCCACTTGCAACAGTTACCACCCGCTCCGGGAAAAAAAATGATTCTATCATTTTTTTTGAAAAAATTAACTCCCACTCTCTTGTAAACATGCTTGACCTTCAGAAAGCAACCCCTCAGATTTAGTTTGACGCTGACAGGTTTCGGTTGACTACTCGAGCGGAAAGTTGACTCACATTTCTGACCGTCAATATGTCACAGAAGCCTTGACCCTTATCGCAACGTAGCTTCTGTCAACAAATACAAATGAAAATTTCCATTTTACTCAATAGTGAAATTTAATGAAAAAAACGCAGAAATCACATTTACAATTACCCAACACCGGCTTGTGTAAAAACCCGGTCTCTTCACAATGTCACTAGCTCTCTCTATCACATGTAGATATCATAGAATTCTTGGGGACAACATGACCGACCTTGAATGTCGCCGCTGTCTTACGCTGAAACAAAGTCTCACATTCACAACAACAAGTAGAGCAATCAATAGTATTCAAGCATCCACTGTTATTTTTACTCTGTTTACTTTGATTATAAATGACTCTGGGCTCATGTTGAACAAAATTAGCACAATTGCGCTTATTATTTGTTCTATGATCAAAATAATTATTATTACCGTTGCCTTGTTTACAAATAATGACTTTAGTCTTTTGTTTAGGAACATTCCTCTGGTGATGTAAGGCAACATTTGAAAAGCTATTATCTCTATCATACTTTCCAACATTCTTACAATCAAAACTTTGAGATTTGTTAAATTGTCTACAGTATCTACGAGAGGGAAAATTATTATTTTCTGATCTCCCTTGGTACTGTTTACTCTTGGGGTTATCTCTCTTACTAGAAGTGTTTTTCTTCTCCCTTATGGGAATATCTTTACCAATAGTTTCAAAATGACTATGCTGAGTTTGACAACTGCCAGAAACAATAGTATCTCTATTGTTCCGCATATGGGTTTCATCTTTGGAACAAGTAGTAATAGTCTCAACACCCGCTATTAATTTCTGAGTATTTCCAATAGTCGAGAAATATTTGCTTTTATGAGTCTTGACCTGAAATTTATCACTTTTCTTTTCCTGACCAACGGAACTGCCTGTTACACTAGAATCTTTGTTGGTCTGACGCCAAGAATTATCACTGGAACTATCAGTAATATTAGAACTTTTAAAGTTGTATTTACCACGATAAGATCTGTCTTTACCATGAATGACATCTCTCTGAGCAAAAAGTATATGGGGCTGACTTTTCGCAACTTTCTGTCTATCATTGTGAACATTGACAGAAGAGCACCTTTTGTTTTTCAAAACCATATCTATTAAGCCAAATATTCTTTCCCTTGCTTCCGCAATTTCAATATCTTTAAGTGAAATCGTTTCACTTAACCTTTTATTTAACTCCTTAACAGCCAAAACTTTGTCGCTTTCTTCTGCTAGCAAATTTTCAATTTTAGCGACCTTCTCTTTCTCAGCCGTCAACTCCACTAAAGTCTCTTTCTCGTACTGTTCTTTATTTGCCCTCAACTGAGTCAACTCTATCTGAAGTGTTTCAGTCTGGACATCATCATTGTTTTTCATAATCTCATTACTCTTCTTGGGGGGTACAATATTCATCTCCCCAATTTGATCACTGAGCATCGCATTATCATTCATCACCTCATGAAGCATTTCTATGTAAGTCTTCTCACAGACATTTCTCTCAACCTTCAATTTCTCATACATCTCTTTCTGTTCTTGAAGTTCCCGCGTGAGATTACCTATCTGAGTTTCCAAGTCTTGGACTTTGCTTAAAGCTGAATTTAATGTAGCTTGTGTACTAGAAAGTTCTGAGTTTGATTCAAGTATCTCACTTTTAAGCCTATACACAGTTGCCTGTAGTTCGTTCTCTTTAGCAACACCTTCTAGGAAATTCTCTCTTTGCTGTAGAGCACTTTGTTTGTTTACTTTTGCTTGTTTCTCAATTCTCAATTCCCTTTCCTGCTCATCAGAAGTATGGTTGTGGATTATTTTGAACATGCTTTGCATTATATGTCCGTGTTCACGTTCAATATACTGTTGCAAAAACACACGAAGGTGCCGTAGCAAATTCACCAAATCCTTGGCCATTACCAAATTGCAAACAAACTTAAAGTGGTGTTCAGCAAATAACTCCAGGGATGTTGACACATTAATCAAAAAATCATCCATTATCCATTCTCCAAGTCGTGCACCTCTCAATCCCTTACCATCTCTACCTACCACCAATGCAGACTCCAACATAGGCCTTATATCTGTAGGGTACCTATCACGATCCATGGTGATTCACTTACTTAATCAACTATATATAGTAATCACTTATAGTTATGACAAATTACTGTCGCAAAAGGTTTGACAATTACCCTTCCAGCTCACAAAGTTAACTATTTGTCAAGAAATGAGCTTATTCATCAATTCTGTATCACCAATTCCTTTTTATAGCACCTTTATCAAGTCACATCATTATCAGGAAAATCGACATATGTCAACAGCCATTAACACCTATGCATCAAATCTTAATCATATGTCAAATTAGACATAAACAACAATAATAACAAAATGAGCAATTAGGGAGGCCTAGCGACATATATGAAGTGACACAATTTACACAAGACACAATCACTTATCTTGTCAATGATCCCGCTTCTTTTCCGCCACGATACTGGATATCACATAGACTGCTAAAACCTCCACTGCGGGAAAGCACTGGAACTTGATTCGCTTGTCTTCAGGTAATTTCGTCAATATGATATGTGCTTAACAATGCACACGTTGACAGGAACCATAATACAGCACACACTGCAACTCTTGACTCTTCTGTAGTCTGAAATGCACACGGCAACTCCGTGTATCATAACATCTTGAACTTGTGATGGTGACAACTGGCACAGGTAACCCGAATATTGCAGAAATCTGTCACAACCCGTACAAATGCTGGTACAAATACTGTCCAAGTCTAATTGAACTTCCTTGACCACTGCAGACGTTGTTGTCGTCTATAGGCATGAAATAGGACGTCAATTGCTACTGGTGTAAAGTTGCATACTACCAAATAAAGCGTGCGTTGTTTCTCAAATGCGCCACCCACGCAGATAATATTTAGGTCACAGTTCTGAAGTACACCAGATTCAAGCCACGCCTACATAAGGCTAATTATAACACAGTCAAGTGTTCTACACTCTTGTCACGTGAAAGTCATATGTATTATTTTCAACTTGTAGTGACTGATCCTCTAGATATGTTATGGTCTGGTGAACAAAATTTGATTCACATTATCCTCTTGCTTCAAGTACATATCACTGTAGAGGTAACAATTTCTTAATCGTATACGCCACCCAGGCACATCTTAAATCATATCCAATGATACAAAACTACGCCACTTAGGCTATCGACGCGAATAGTCGTAGATGTCAGATCCTGTTAACTGAAAACCACCATAAATGTAACTCTGATGGTTTCAGTCTGAAATGTTATTACGGTTATTACTGGCCATAAATGTACTCCAATACTCACTAAAGCCTGCATCACACGGCAGCTATAATAATCTTCATATGGCCTAAACAAATCTTCAATACTCAATAAAGCCTGCACCACACGGCAGCTATAATAATCTTCATATGGCCTAAACAGTACTTCATTACTCCATAAAGCCTGCAACACACGGCAGCTATAATAATCTTCATATGGCCTAAACAGTACTTCATTACTCCATAAAGCCTGCAACACACGGCAGCTATAATAATCTTCATATGGCCTAAACAGTACTTCAGTACTCCCTAAAGCCTGCAACACACGGCAGCTATAATAATCTTCATAAGGCCTAAACAGTACTCCATTACTCCATAAAGCCTGCAACACACGGCAGCTATAGTAATCTTCATATGGCCTAAACAGTACTGCATTACTCAATAAAGCCTGCAACACACGGCAGCTATAATAATCTTCATATGGCCTAAACAAATCTTCACTGCAGTTTATCGCATAGGCTGTACACACAGCGAAATATATAAGTCGACATTTTCTCAAATCCTACGTAGGCATACATTATCCAAAAACACTGGGACTCGACCTACACGGTCCACGCCCAAAACACAACTCCCAAATCACACACTAGTCCCCTACACGTCACGAGATTCGGTTGTCTTGAACACCGTTCTCGATAACACATGCAGACTAGCGAGCTATTCACATAACTCAAAACAGTACAGAATAAATACATTAAACAGCGTTCACACGCTTATCTGTACTCTGTCACCCGAAAAATAGGAAAAGATAATTCTATCCTAAAGTCAGACAAGTATCCGCTTAATCAAGCGTTGCAACTCGAAATTTAATATGTTCAAAACACCATTCTAAAGATTACTTCCCCTTCCATAAATTCCACTTGCAACAATCCCATTACACGCCCATTGAGGCATATTGGGAATATGGTGTTAGGTCCATATTTTCTTGACCATCGGCACACTAGCGGTGATGTGGTCAGCATCACGCCGGCCGCCTTAACCTTCCCAGAGTTGCTCTGGTACCCATTTGGGGCTGGGTCGACCCAGGAGCCGTTTGTGGCCTAAAAAAATCCCACCTCATCTGGGGATCGAACCATAGACCACTGAGCTAGGAAGCCAGTGTACTAACTACTATGCTACCGCGGCTCCCATATGTGTTGCAAGAAAGTCCTAAATATCTCTCAACTGAAATAAACTTAATATTGAACTCAAGTTTGCGCCGTACCTTCCCCTCCCTCCCCCAATTAAAAGAAAGGCAACCACAGCTGAAGTTTGAAGCATGTGCAAGAGAGATATGAAGAAATAAGTCCAAGATTCCGGAAGGACGGAGATGCCTGTCGCAGCAAGTGGAGATTTCATCAAAGATCGTGCGAAAAGAGACTCTACAACATCAGGTGAAAATAACCATTTAGTGATGACCTCTTAACAACATGGGTTTAGTTCAAAGCTGTGTTAAGAGAAGTATGCCACGTGAGAGCCATGACCCAAGCGGGACTATTGCCATCAAATGTCAAGGACGATCAGGTGATCACAGCATGGGATATAATATTTCTACTATATGATTGACAAGTCTTATTTTTAATTGTATTATAAGAAATGTATCTATTGTATATATTCCTAAACCACGTGCCAAAACAATGAAACGAGAACGGCCATTTGACACATAAGGCGTATTTTTTATTTCCAGAAAAAAAAACATAAACAAAATTCTAAAATGACCAATAAACTCAACATTACAAGAGAGAGCAAATATTATTGCCCGCCACGATGTCACATAATCTCCTTTAGCGCTGTTGTGTTAATGTGACACATCATTTTACGTCATAAAATAACAGGTAAGTCGCTGTATTGTGACGTCTGTTTCATATAAAGTTATAGGATAACATGAGGAAATAACAACATAAAATTAACAAATGACTTTACAATTACCCTGTATAATCACATGTCTTGTGTAGACTCTGTATTTGTTAGCAATAATCTAGAGAGCATGTCGTATAGTAAGGCCAAAGAACACATGGAAAAGAGAGCTAAAGACATACATTAATTAAGGGAATGAACAAGCCATAGAAAGACTTCGAGTTGATGGAACGCGACAGAAAAACTTGGCTTAAGTTTGTTGAAGGACTATGGTCCTTGGGAAGTTGAAAGGTGAAAGAAGAATACGTCCATTAGACCGCAATAGGTTAATCTCATCTGAGATATCTCTAATAAAAACAAGCACCAAACATGCAACGAACAGTCATGAAATTGTGAAGATAAGCTGATTCGTAAACTTCACAGAAAGTTGAAAAACATCATCATCATCATCATCAGTTGCCATCTCCACAACGAAGGTTGGCTGTAATGGATCTCCAACGTCTTCTGTCTCGTGTCTTGGTGGTGCACTCTGATAGACTTTTTCCTGTCCATCTCTTGATGTTATCTTCCTACTTATAGCGCTGTCTTCCCCTTGCACGTTTGCCTTCAACTCTCCCTTCTGTTATGGTCTTCTGCAAGGTGTTATGCCTTTTTATGTGGCCAAAGTATTTTAGCTGCCGAACTTTGACCTCCCTCATTAGTTCTCTTTTCATACCTAGATTTTCTAGGACCTCCTTATTTGTTTTCATCTCTTTCCATGAGATACGCCCCATTCTTCTATATATCCACATTTCAAGAGCCTCAATTCTTTCTTCCAAATGCTTATTCATCGTCCATGTTTCTGCACCATACAGAAATGCAGAATATATATAACACTTTATGATTCTCAGTTTTAATTTGTGAGATAACTGTTTGGAAAAACAAAGGAAGTACAAATTATCTTCCTATATTTTCGTTCCTTGAATGAGTTGCAGTGTGCATCTTTGTCGGCAGAATGAGAACAATGACGAATGAAAGAAAAGAGTAAGAAGTAAAGAAAACTAAAAAGAAAGAATACAGAGGAGAAGATGAAACGAAGAGAATGAAGAAGAGAAAAAAAAAGACCTAATCAAAGGGCTGGCAATCCCCAAGGTACGAGAAATAGAGGAAAACCAAATAACACATTGGGAAGAGAACTGGAGACCTATGTTCCTTGGGGAAAAAAAGGAAGGGGAGAGAGGGAGGGGGGGGGGGGCTGAAGGTAATGAATGAAAAGAAAGATGCAATGATATTTCCTTGAGAATAGAGTTTATCCCATTGACAGATGAACATCAATATAAACTATTTCGGAATTTTATTTTACGGAAATCAGTAGTCGCTGAGACAGTATATCACTTTGTTGTTTAGTTCATACACACAGTACCGGCTTTAGGGCATGAGGACCAGGGCGACGAAACTGGGTGCTAAGTGCTAAGTGCAAAGAGCGCCGGAGCGGGTGAGGAACAAAAATTACTTGTCTAGAAAGCTCGGCTTTTCTTCAGCTGTGATAATACGCCCAAGCAATACACAGTGTCGTCTTGGGGGTGGGGGGATCTTCCGTGGGACAAATTATGAAAAGCAGTACTGCACCCTAAGGCATGTCTTAAACGCCGACTAATATGAGCGTGGATCCATGGTCCGTGGTCAGCGCAAAGGAAAATGAGGATGATGATGATGATAATGCTGATGATGATGATAATGCTGATGATGATGATGCTGATGCTGATGATGATGATGATAATGCTGATGATGATGATGATGCTGATGCTGATGATGATGAATGCAAGGTAAGTAAATCTTTTATAAGAAAACACGAAAACGAAAGGTCTAACTTATTTTTAACATTCTGATTTTTGTTGTTACGGTGTTACTTCTTCTTCGTACACCCTCAGACGTCTACTTGAATATTTTCAAAGAAAGCAGTGGTCAACTTGAGGCTAGTTGTATCTCCATAGAGATTTTTTCCAGGAATGGTACTGGTGGCTGCCATAACTATCAAAAACGTATCTGCAATGTTATACACGAATCTTAATTTTCCTGTATAATTTAATTAATTTTCGCGGCATGAAGTATGAAGTATGGGCCGAATACCCTTAAGCCGACACTGCATATTGACATAGGATATGCAAACATGAATGTGAGTTCTGGTGACCATAATGACAATATTCAAAAGTGCTGTTTCTGATGTACGTAAAGGGATATTGTATAATGTGACAAAACGACTGAACATGCTCTTTTGTGTGATCTCTCACACCTTCAGCCCTCCTGCAGTATCCTTTCTTTATCTTCATTTTTCTCACTCATCGCTTTTTTTTGGGCATAAATCATGCCTTTTCATTCGTTATTTTCACTATTTTGCTCTATGCTGGACATAGCACGGTGAAGTCTCTAACACGTCACCCCCTATGGCAGTATTTGCTACGGGAGTAATTCTTATCTTATTGTGTCGCATTCACGCTTCACGAAGACGTGTTAAGTTACGCCAGGTTATTAGACGGTCAGCGACAGTATTTTATCACAATATCGGTCTGATTACCTTTTCAAGCGACGAGGCATGTTTACCCAAGGAATGTTGAATAGAATCAGATTTGTTTGTCTGGCGAAACACATGATAACCCGTGCACGAGGCGGAACTTATGATATAAGCGCTTCCAGGACATCCTTCATACGACAGATAACGACATTACCGTTTGTGTGACACAAGTGGGCAGACAAATGTGATATAATCGCTTCCGGTCCTTGGTTAAAACATAATAATGGATTTATTACATTTTAGACAATAAGAGTCTACACATGTGTTTGTGAGAGTGTATGCAAGGCATCAGATGTCAATATATGGTAATACGTGTCCTTTGCAGGCACGCACTTTATTTCACGTGTGACTATTTTGAAATATCACAGCCTACCCTGCATGATTTAAAATGATTGGATCTTTCTCATTAGATTCATAACATCACTGGAGGGAATATAAGCTGACCATTTCACAACTTTATTTCTCTGTGATTTGCACGCTTGCCAAGACAACACGAGACCTCGCCACAGTGAAAAACTAGATTCAAAATTCCTAATTGTTATCAGGACCTTTTATTGGAGAACCAGATAAGACTTATAAAACACAGGAAATCTCTTTCAAATTTTAATAAGGAACACCGGACTAGTCAACAAAAGAAACATGGAATCAGAAGGGGCAATCTATTGCAGAATTAAAAGAAATCCCAGACACGTGTAAGAGAAAAATTCGTCTCTTTTATTCATCTGTGCGACAAGTCTGTAGCCAGGATTGGCTTTACTGGTGATACCAGCGGAACGTACTTTTTCTGGAACAAGACGGGATCAGTGGCCTTAGCTTTAAAACAAAGGACGCACTGTGTAGACTTTCCTTGAAGTTTCTGGGAGACGAGCTACACCCGACAACCTTGACCAGAGACGAGTTATCAGTGTGAACAGACAGAACCGTCATTGGCAGCGTTGCATATTGGTTTTTATAACATTTGTCGTTGCGCATCAAACAGCGCTGAATTGAGTTTGGGGAAATAGTTGAAGATGTTTGAATAGTACACTTAGGTACATTATTCATGAACTGAGCGAAAAAAGAATATTATTGTGCTAACCAATCAATGGGTTAGATTGGAAGATGACGTAGAAGTTTTGTGTGTTGTTATGAGATGACGAGGAAAATAAATTGGCCTGCAGGACAGATGCTTTTGTTTTGTTCTGGCACCCAATTTGATATATTGGCTATTTATCTTCGAAAGTAAGGATGATACAAGACAGGAGTCTTGATTGCTGAACTTATATTGATGCCTGCACCTTTGTGGACATATAGGTTAATAAACCGTAAATCGGAGTCTTTTACAACCTTTTATCGTCGCTGAAGTGTGTACTAGTTTGGAGAAGACATTCTAATGAAGGTAACGGAATCTGAAAGGAGCTACGTGACAAAGGCAATAATAAATTCAGTACACACATATATATATATATATATATATATATATATATATATATATATATATATATATATATATATAATGATTTATTGGCAAGAAAACCAGAAGGCGTACTACCGTCAAGTAGTTGAGTACTATGTTAGTATTGCTTGTTAATAATGGACGGAACGACATAACCTAGTGACGGTTCATCTCTGCATATTGATTATAAAAATCAATAAAGTCTGTTGTGTTTATAACGTACCAGCATTGGCCTTACAACTCGTTACTTTTGAACCGTTGGTGCCTACTTGTGGTATTACTGATTCGTTTATCCATTGTGAGGGAACACTGCCAAACAAATACAGGGACGATTCAGTGCTGTTTGTACACTCACGATAGAAACATTCGCGGGACACGGTCATGGTATATCAGTGTTAGTCACTGAAGTCACTGAAGCAAACTAACGGGAGGACTCACTTTAACAGGCAGCTAAGTTCAAACATATGTTGCCACTTGAACTTCTCTTTTCACAATCCCCAAATACGAGGATGATAACTTTTTTTTATCCATAACTATTCAAATTATTTTCAAACAGTTACAACTAATGTGATTATTAAATTTTGTTATTTGTAATGTTACAAATTTAACTTCGATTTGATCATTTTAAAGTTACTGCATGTTTGTCTCAGTCAATTACTACACACATTCTAAACAGAGATGTACTTGAATAATAGAATTCCACTGAGTAAATCAGGGGTGGGGGCTTAAACGAGCTGATAAATAAGTGCTCTAATTCTTCATAAAAGTGGTCGGCAGGTTACAGAATTAACGTGCTCAGTGACAGCCAGCATTGTTTTTGCTTACCTGAATTTCTTGTGAAGACTCCCATGTGATAGAAGCTTTACTACTCTTCTATCTACATTTCTGCCAAGAGTAATCTTGTGTAAAAATAGACTCCATTGAAGCCTATAATAGATACTCTTGAGTTTTGGCCACTGTTGGACCACTAATGCAAAGCAGTGGAGGCAATACCGTCACATATAATATACATTGCGGTGTAAAAGAAAGAAGTGTATAAATGTTGTTGTGTGTAAAAAGTCACCACTACAATTTACCATAAATACGGCCATGATTAGATTATATGTAAGTCAAAAATCAAACATCGTAATTGGATTATTGTTTGCTTGTGACAAAAAACTTCGTAGTTAGATTATTATTTGCTTGTGACCAAAAACATTCGTAAATGAGTGCTTTCGCGGTATAGAAGGAGTTAAATGATACGACAAGGTCACTAATGTGGAGCTGATTGAAAGAAACAATCAAATGTCTGAAGAACAAGACATGGGGAAATCACATGGCAGCATAAACATTCAACAGAAGAGATTAGGAGAACATCCAATAGAATAATTGCCTAACCTTGTTAAAGAAATATTGAAGATGAAGAAGTATGGTACGATACTGTCAAAAGCAATACCATTCTCTCCCCCCCCCCCCCCCCCCCATCCCTTCATTAACGCTACACTTCAGATGTAAAAAGTAAAATGTCCACAGGAATATCTAGTACAGTTTGTAACGCATACAAAATAACATGACTTATCGTTTACACAATAAAGCATTCTAAATGGTAAGGTGTAGATTAATACGCATCTCTTATATATAAAATCCCAGCTTTTTCTGTCAGTACGTAACGCTAAGGGATGCAACTTTGGTTGAAAGTTAGACATTAATTGTACAAGGTATTGTTTCCCTTATATGTACTCTCCCGAAAATAGTAACACTTACCAAAGAAGAATGCGCAAATGACGGTGTGCACAAAAATATTTATAGAATGTGTGATCCCGTATACACACATTGGGATCCTCGCTGCTGCTACGTAGTTCGTGATCTGTGGTGATGCACAGTGGTTTTTAAAAATTCTTTTGAAAAAGTAAAATTGCCGTTAGGTATTGATGCTTTTGAATTTAATTCCCGTCTTATGACGGCTGTTAGACTAGTGTCAATGTAAATAGTGATGTAAGAACATTTTACAACACATTTCCGTCTCTATATAAAAGGAAACATTACACTTTTAGTGATGTACATTGCAATGTGGTCCAGATAGCTCCTAGGCGTCTTTAAGAGACAAAGAAAAGAACAGGCTTACTGCATCATCAGGGATGTTGAACAAGGCGACTAATATGAGGGTTTTCTTGAAGCTGGTAAAATTGTCATGTAAAACAAATGGCCGCAGCATCCACCGCAGTAAGAGCGTGTTACTGCTTTGTTAACTCACCCTGCGGGTCTAGCTGCAGGGGTAGTTTCATGCTCAATAAGGTGGTATGAATAAAAATGATGATGATGGTGATATAACAATTAATTTTTAGGATACATAAATAGAACGCGTCTGATATGTTGTGCAGCATACTAATATGATGCTGGAAACCTCATCATATAAAACAAATTCCTACATACACTACCAGTGACAGAGCATGTGAATGCTGTATGCAGGCTGCCTGTAAGGAGACCAGCTTCAGTAGTTGTTCCATGCTCCATACGGAGCAACAAAGAAAATGTTGATGATGATGATGATGATATCAATAATTATGCAACAAATGTCCCCGCACACACACAGGGCTGTGGGGAAATCTATGTGTTACACACAAGTCAACAATGAATACGGTATGTCTTGTCCATAATGGGAAATTTATGTGGTATATACAAGTGGACAATCAATACAGTATGTCTTGTGCATAAAGGGAAATCTAAGTGATACACACAAGTGGACAATCAATACAGTATGTCTTGTTGATAATGGGAAATATATGTGGTACACACGTCAACAATCAATACAGTATATCTTGTGCATAAAGGGAAATCTATGTGGTACACACAAGTGGCCAACCAATACAGTACATCTTGTGCAGAAAGGGAAATCTATGTGGTACACACAAGTGAACAATCAATACAGTATGTCTTGTACATAAAGGGAAATCTATGTGGTACACACAAGCGGACAATGAATACAGTATGTCTTGTGCATAAAGGGAAATCTATGTGGTACACATAAGTGGACAATCAATACAGTTTGTCTTGTACATAAAGGGAAATCTATGTGGTACACACAAGTGGACAATCAATACAGTATCTTCTTCTTCTTCAGGTGCCTGGTCTGGAACAGACATTGATGATCATGACCCTCCAATCTTCTCTGTCTTTTGATAGTCTAATGAGGTTATTGTTGCCCATGCTGTTGTTTGTTGCCCAGTTGTTTAAGTTGTCCACATATATTTTTCTCTGCCTTCCTCTTCCTCTCCTACCTGGTATTTTTCCCCATAAGACTAATTCCTCCACTCCTCCACTTCCGTTAATATGTCCCATAAATTTCATTTGTCTTTTCCTGATGGTTTTGATGAGCGATCTATTAACACCCGCAGCTGTCAATACCTCGGCATTTGTTTTCTTCTCTGTCCACGATGTTCTCAGTATCCTTCTCAAAAACCATATTTCCGCTGCCTCCAGTTTTTTCACTATTTGGTTACTCATTGTCCAACATTCGCATCCATATAAAAGAACGGACCACACGTAGCCCCTTAGTAATCGAATTTTTGTGCTTATGGTGATGTTTCTGTTTTTCATTACGTTGCTCATCATAGTAAAGGCTTCTTTGGACATGGCGATCATTTTCTTTATCTCTGTGTCACATCTGCCATCTGATGTCAATGTGTAGCCTAAATATTTAAAGAAATTGACTTGTTTGATCTTTCTCTTTTGCTTTTCAAAGAGCATACTGGTATTTGTATTTTCTTTGAAACTACCATGCATACAGTTTTGCTGACATTCAAAGATAATCTTTTCAACTCGCTCTCTTCCACACTTTGTCTAGAATGATTTGTAGATTTTCCTCTGACTCAGCTATTAAAACTGTGTCATCTGCATATCTCAGATTGTTGATATTTTGTCCTCCGACTTTAATTCCCTCGAGGTGTTCAATGTTCCGAAGTATCGTCTCGCTGTATATGTTAAAAAGATCAGGTGAAAACACACATCCCTGTCTAACTCCTCTTTTAATTGCTCTGAATTCACTTAGTTCTCCTTCAAATCTGATCGCGGATTCCTGCCCCCAATATATGTTCCTTATTATCCTAAGATAATTATCCGAAGATAATTATCCTAAGATATTATCCTAAAATCTTTCTATCTTTTCTAAGATAGCAATACAGTATGTCTTGTGCATAAAGGGAAATCTATGTGGTACACATAAGTGGACAATCAATACAGTATGTCTTGTGCATAGTTGGAAATAGTCGTCAACAATTGCTAAGATACAGCTATACAAGTATAAATCATGCAATAAGTTGCCGCGTACACACAAAAAGTTGCACAGTTCAGGTAAAAATATAATACATCGTAATGGGACAAAATGATGACTAAAAATATAATTTTGGTGTACATTAAGTAATAAATACAGCAAAATATTTATAGGTATGTAGAGATGGACAATCAAGGAAAGCAGTTACGGATAAGAGGAAAGTGTGCCACTATAACATGTCACATGTTCACGAACAAATGTCCAATAGCTTGCTTTTACGACCTTTCACTTTGGGATGTACACAAGAGACAACTTAATTACATTTTTCAAATGCAAGAACCATGTTAGCTGTATACAAGGGACAATATTCATCATCATCTGTGACGAGAGCATAAAAAAATCGTGCAATAAAATACGGTCGGTAACATAATGTGACGTAGAGAAATTAAACCTATGTAACCAGATACGAGATGAGAGAAAGACGTTGGAGATAGATATGACACACATTGAGGAAACATGTTGATAGCATTACCAGGCAGTCCTTGTTTTGGAATCCCCGAGATAAGGGAGGTAGAGGGAGACTAAATAACACATAGAGAAGAGACATGGAAACAGACTTGAAGGGGATGAGAAAGACATTGAAAGACCTTAATGGCGCAGGACAGGAAGTCTTTGGATACGAATGTTATGAGCAGGTGTTCTCAAAGTGTGCCCTGTCCATCTCCTATCTATATTAGGAGTTGTGGGGACAGAAATTCTTGTTTTTCATTTTGATGCGGTGAAACGAAATTCCTGACTTATATTTTTACGTGGAAAAAAACAAAGCCACGTGTTACCATATGTTGTAGAGGACATATATTCATATTTTTATGTTCTGGTCTGCAGAGCCGGCTTTAGGTACAGAAGAGAACTGGACAGAAATTAGGAGCTGATTCATCTGAATCGGAACCCACGCCTAAAAAGGCCCAAGGCAGGGTACAGGTAGAGATGAAACTAGTGCAGGAAAACGAACAAGTTTCAACTTTAAAATTAGTGGACGGAAATGGCTACATGCTTTCTGGAGACCTTGAATCGTAAAAGTCAATTCTTCCATCCTACTGAAGAAACCTCCTACAATTATACAATTTCTTGCTGATGATAGACAATTAACTATATTCCCATATTTATCTGTAGCACTTCGAATCTTCCTGACCATTCCGGTACGGTATCTGTAGCCTCAGAACAGAAGAGCTTCTCAAAACTAAACCTAATTAAAAACATATCTGAAATCAGCAGATGAAGCAGACGGATTCAACAGCTTGTCTGTCATGCCAATTGAACTAACAGTGATGAAGAGCTTCGCCTTAGGTAATATACTGAAAGTTTTTGCCGTCACAAAAAGCAGGGAAGATTAGCATTAAAAACAGTTAGGTGAGTTATACCATTAAGATCCTTTTCATATTTATAAGTGTATGACACAATCTGAATATATAATTTTGTTATTGTTTGTATAATCACAGAAAAAAAATAATGCACTGTGTATGTTAAAGTTTTTTACTTTTTTTAAAAGTCATCAATGAAAGAAGCACGTCGAAAGTGTTTGACGGGGCCACGCAATTCCTAAATCCAGCCCTGTTTGTGTGTATTAACGAAATTGGTTTGTGTGAAGGGGGATGGGGGAGGGGGGGGGCGGAGGGGGGAGAGAGATCCTGTGTAATGGAGTGAGACAGAGAAAACAAAATCAAGTAGAGTAACTTGTACTTACCAGTAAAGATGTTATTGAGAAGAGTCACCGGCAAGCAAAATATGGCTACCAGCATGTCCGCCACTGCCAAATTAACCAGTAGCAAGTTGGTTGCTGTATGCAGACTCCTGTCCAGACAAACCGCCAGAGCAACGCCCAAGTTGCCTAGCAACGCCAAAAGGAAGACCACGCTGTACGCAACGCTCAGCACAACCACCATACCCACTGACTGCTTAACAAGGTCATAGTAGAGATCGGTCGTGTTGATGTTTTTGTTGGTGCTGTCGTTGATGGTGATGAAGATAATGGAGCTGATGTTATCAATGTTGTACTCAAAGGTGGCGTTGTTGGAGAAACCCATGCTGTTAACATCTATGCCGAATGCGTTTTAGTTTTTTTGGTGGGATTGCTGAAGTTGAGCTCTGCCAGTTTATGCTGCAGAATGTATGAAATAATTAGTAAAATGTGAATCATATTTTTATTAAATATGAAATCTGTTCGTTTATAACTAAATTAGTAAATAAATAAATAAAGTTAATTAACCGGTACTCGTTGGACATAAAGGATAACACTAGACAACAGAAAAAACATATAAGTGATAGGCTTACCGGGAATCGAACCTAGAACCAGCCACGCGGCGCCAACGCCTTGCTGTGACAGTAAATCGTGAAAGGACTCTCAGCCAATTTTGCACCCCAAAAAAAGTGCATCATTGGCTGAGGTCATTCTCATGACACTCACACAACTATAGTATATAGGAGCCGTGGACGACCCAGACAATTTAAAGACGCAATCACTAATATAACTTTCCTATCAGCAAGTATAGACCAAATAAAGGCCGAAATACTTGTGTCCAGTAATGTGTAGTGGATGACGAATAACATAGAGTAGACGGGTAGGTTAAAGTAATGGATGGGTGAACTCTTAAATAAATAATGGAGGAGTCCTTGAGTCCTATTTACTGATTTATGTACTGTTCACAAGACTCAAGGTTTCCTCCATTTTTCGTTTATAACTGTAGACATGTGTGTACAGCCACATGAGGATGCTTTAAATCGTTCTAGCTGAATCATCATCATCATCATTATCATCATCATTATTTTCTTTTTCGCCCTTTACGGAGCGATGAAGGCACCACTACAGCTGGTCCCCATGGAGGATGCCTGCATCAAGCATTCAAGGCTCTTGCAGAAGCAGTTTCTGTAACAATCTGTTTTACATGATGAGTTGTCAGCCCTCATGTAAAACCTCATATTAATCGCCTTGTACGGAGCCATAGCGTGATTCATTCTTTGTCTCATCACAGATCCCTTGAAACTGCATAGCATAGCATAGCATAGCATAGCATAGCATAGCATAGCACAGCATAGCATAGCATACAAAGTTATGAGAAGTTGGAAACAAAAGATATATGTGTATGTAGGTGCGTGTATGTGTGTACGTGTACGCGACATATTTGGGTAGTGCTGCTACATACGATATAGGACCAGTCAGAGGAAACAAAACAGAAATTTGACAGTATCCTAAACAGGAATTCAACAGCCTTCATTATTGTGTGTCCTGACTAACGCCAGTGATTTCTTTTCTCCTATTGTTCCACAGGCACATTTCAGGTTTTTTATTTGGTCATCAGTGTCACATTGGTCATGGTGTCATGTGATCTCAATCCTCTTGTTCTGGGCAATCACCCACAGATGACAGTCTATAACTTCTTGATTGTCCTATTTTTGTGGTTTTTTATTACAAGGCAGTCCTTGTTCTAGAAGTCCCAGGTTAAGAGAGGTACACGGAGACTAACAAAAACATATGAAGAAGAAAACTGGAGGCAGAAGTATGAAAAGACCTGAAAAGATGGAACTGGACATAAATGCCAACGTAGGAACTTGTTGAACACCTACTACAAAGATATATTGAAGCTGAAATGGAAAGTACATTAATTAAATGACCAGATAGGAATTTGTGCCGTCATAAAGACAATCAGCAGAAAAAAACACAAAATAATCCCCCTCACGCTCGTCATGTTTTGGCGGGTTACTTGCTCATTTATTTTATTTTTTGGATCTTATTTCTCTTCCCTATGTCTCACATGTTTTCTTGGTTATGTAGCTGAGAACGATTATGGATCTACCATTTTACTATCACCATTACTACACCTGTCCCCGTGCGTTTTCGGGGTCCGAAAGGGAAAGTAAAGAATAGTAATTTTGTAACTTACCATGCATCGGCGTAAGAGGCGACTAAGGAGGGTTGGGCATGGGACCTCGTACCCCATCCTGTAGAAAATGTAAGCCATAAAACGTTCGCACACAAAAAGAACTCAAATTTAAAAAAAGTCCGTTTAATAAAAGTACCAGCCGAACGAAAAATGAGAAGACGCTGGCAATAATTGGACACACACTGAGAAAACCTGTTTCTAGCAATACCAGGCAGTCCTTGTTCTGGAATCTCAAGGGTAAGAAATGTAGGGGTAGACCAAACAACGCACGGAGAAAAGAACTGGAGACAGAAATGACAATGCTGAGTGTCACAGGATTGCCTCCACAACTCTGCAGTGGTGGTCCAACAATAGCCAAAATTAAGAGTAAACAATGAGGGTCTTCAAAGGTGTCTACATTCGCTCAAGATTACTCTTGGCAGAGTTGTAAATTGAAAGATGGTGTTCTATTTTAGGGTATCATCGTTGGATTTTTCAAAAAGCCAGCACAACGCTGAGATTATTTAAGCTGTCATGAACTTATTATCTGCCCGCCCCTTCTATGAGGAATGAAGATAAAGATATATTTGCGCGTTTCTGAGCCTCCAACAGACTTATTTAGTAAAATATTGCTTTAGTAGCTGTGATGTATTATATATTTAAAATAACTGATTTATACGTGTGCGCTACACTCTGTCACCCGTGTGTTACCGGGGCCCGAAAGGGGAGCAAAGAATAGTAACACTGCACCCTACCACGCATGTCGTAAAAGGCGACTAAGGAGGGTATGGGCATGGGGCTGTTTACCCCATCCCGTAAAAACTTCGCACAGTGGGCTGATCACCTGCTTGCCAACCAATCTGATTACGGAAACAATGATAGATTGTTTGGTCTGTTTTTGTTCCACAAAGACGCCACTAGGCGTGGTGGAAACAGCGATAGATCGATCAATTTGTTGTTGCCCTAAGACGCCACTAGGCGTACTGGCCACATACTGCTTTGCCGGTTGATGGCTAAGGATGGAAGAAGAAGAAGAAGCTACACTCTGTAATAATTAAATTAACTATTAATTTGTATTTACATATAATAAATTTAATAATAAATTATTGCTTTTAACAAGAGTAATGAAAAAATGGTTTTAGGAAATTGACAATATGGAGTATTTTCTCACAGAAAAAAATACGTGAAAGTGGATTGTTTTTAGGCAGTGTGAGTTCGTTTGCTCTGGCCTGATTGAAATCACTTAGCTAGCCAGATGTTGAAAATTGTGTGCTGGCTGCTCCGTCAATCGTTGACTTCTCTGGTGAGGGTATATCCCATGCATTGTTGCAGGGGTAACCGTTCCGAATGTCAAGGCAAGGATCTTCACAACCATTCAAAGCCAGGCATCTAGCGTAAATCACAAGATCTTGACCCACAGATACGTGCCAAGCTAGTACCACACACTCGTATCGGGTGAGAATTTACAGACTTCTTGTACAGGAACACTTTGTATGAATCATGTTTGTAACTCATGATATAACCTCGGCTGAAATTGTTAAAATAAATGTTGACAAACGCAGAGTCCATCTCCGGAAGTATTACATAATCTCCATGCCACACTTAAGGTAATATATCATGTGTTTTAAACACTCCGGTCGACACATTCCCAGTTTTATCTCCCGATTATCAATACACGAAAACTGACCATCCTGACTTTAGGCAAATATTGCCCCGCCTGTGTCTACTTTAACAAAGGCTTTTTAATTAACCTATCTCACTACTTCCGACAGGGAACTGTGATGTAACCGTGCACAAACAATTCTTCCCTGCACAGAAGGGAGTCAATGTGCTATAAAACAGGTCAACGATTAAAACAACAACACAAAACGTGAGTCCTTTGGTGCAAATTATGAGAGAAGGCGTCGGTAAGAAAAATGAAGGGAAAGTTACGGGAGGGAAGAAGACAAGTACATATAAATGAAAAGGACGGGCAATTGGCCACAATGAGGAAGGCATGAAAAAACCTTGAGTTGATGGCAAATGTCATGAGGATTTGGCATGTGTTTGTTGATAGTCTGTGCTGCTTGGAGAGGTAATTGCTTTTTAATTAATTGATTTCCGTCTCTATCTCTGGATTTACGACTACTAATCTCCTTGACTCAGTACTTCATTTCTCCACTCACTATAATATCTACTGGTGTTACTTTGATGCACTCTGTTTCTATCTCTTCAGCACAGTTTATTGTATTTCCAATTAGTACCACAAGCTGGATAACGTCTGTAATAACTTTTCGATTTTGCAAGACCTCTGCATGCAGTTCTCCACATTTGATTATTGTTACCATCATTTCTGCTAAAAACGTATTGCGGATTTCATTTTTTATTTGCAGTAAACACTTTGTAACAAAAATTATTACTAACCTGTACATAACTGAATATGTCCACACTAAATTGCATGTAAATGTATCTTTAAAACATGTACGTAAGTTCTTAAAATATTACATGATGTGGCGTGATTGTCTCCCCTGCTCTGCAGCAGCGGTCAAACAATGGCCAAACTTAGTATAATGATGAGGATATTCAAAGGTATTAACTTTCGCTCAAGATTATTCTTGGTAGACATGTAAATAGAAGAATGATGGTTCTACTTCAGGGAGCCTCACGGAAATTTTAAGAAATAAAACATAACATCCGAGATTATCTACGCTGTCAGGAACCTTCTATATACCCGACCCTTCTGTTCTGAAAAAAAGAAATTTTCTCGTATTTTTTTTGTAAGCCCCTAACTGAAATGATTCAGTAAAATATTACTTTAATAGCACTGGGTGGTTATGTATTTAATTTACTGAGACATATGGGTGCAATTCACTCAATAATGATTAAATTAACTATAAGTTTGTATTTACACATTACAAATGTAATAATCAGTAATAGTTAACAAAGTTAAAATAGCGTTTTATGACACAGTGAAGCACTCAAAGTTTTCATCACATGTAGTGACTTAAAACTGGTATCGTTAAAATAAAAATCTTAATTAGGCAGGTGTTGATCATGATTTGCTGTTGATGTTGGGTTTCGTCACTGTTGGCTACCTAATGGGTTGTTGACTATTCCGTCAATCGTCAAATTATGTGGCTGCAGCACGTCCGTGGTGGTTATTCTGTAACCACTTCAATTGTCAAGGTAATCGTCTAAAAGACTCGTCTGATGTAGGCGTCTAGCATTGACTACTGGCAACCTGCACCACAGACTTGTACCACAAACAGGTGCTGTAAACTTGTACTACAAGCTGAGAGAAAATAAATGCCTCTTCTAAGTATATGGTCTCCTGACATGAGAATCAAGCGCCATCGGCTTCAATTCCACGGCTTCACCTTCCTCATAAATTTACCCTCCCTAAGCTTTAATGTTAAACCCAGTGAGTCGGATGAAAGTGCATTTGTTCAGCGGAAAACAATTGCATTATTTAAACATGTTTGAATATACACAAACTTATTACAATGCTAATATAATAAATACGTACACCAGGCTGTCATCATCATCCACTCCCTGCTCCACATGGAACCTAGGGCTACCTCTGCTTTTGTGTTTCTTGTGAGGAAACCCCCATAAATCTCCAATCAGAAGTGGTTCTGACTGGGAGCTCTTTTCCTTAGAAAACACATGGGCGTGTGAGCGAAAATGTCCCTTATACTAACAACATTTTAAGATTACTTTAATGCATTTCCATCTCGTCAAGAAGACTTTTCTGGCGCCAGGGTACCGAACAAAAACAGGATTCCAACATAAGGACAGGACCAAATATTAGAGGATCTTCTTATATTAGACAGAAAGAAAACTCGATTATAGTACTGGAAGCACGAGTCCTAGCGCATACATACAGAATAACAGTGGGGTTCTAATTAAAGTAATACCTGGACCACTTGTAAGACGGTCTTTTGAAAACTCTGGCACGACACTATTCGGACATTTTTCCTTTGTAAGAAGACTGTAAATTCATTACCGGCAATCGAGGTAAAGTGTAATTTGTACACTATATCATTTTACATTTTTGCATTTAACATGTTTAAATTGGTTGTGGATGTACAGGTTCGTACAAGGTTGGCAACATCAGCATATACAATGACTGGATGCATGAACAACCACTGCAAGAAATGGTGACTGCTTTATGCGGGTTGCCTCACACGAAAAGTGTTAATTCAACCATGAATTAGTGTCTGATATCGATAGAAGTCTTTTCCTCAACTACCCTCCTGTAGAACATTCTACATGACGCAAAAGATATTTGCTTTATATGTCATTTACAAACTAATTTGGGTGTCTTTCATGACCATATGAAATCTCGCTTCTTTACAAACTCACTACTTCACATTTCTAATATTAAAATCTCATCACAGATGTTACTTATTTGTAACTGTTTATTACAACCAATTTAATCTGTCGGAAGTATTACATCACTGTCTGTGTCTTAATGTTTAGCAAGATGGCCATTTCCTACATCCCAGTAAGATCTGCCGTGTATTTTATCATGTCTTGTTTGGGAGATCGCACCTTATCAAGCAGCAATCCGGTAGCTCATCCGCAGACAGAAAGTCTGGGTTAACAATAGGAATATCGCTTCGTGTAGACTCTTTCTCTGTCTGGAGCTAGCGATAAGCAAAAAGTCAATGTGGCAAGTTCACTTTGCACAAACAAAAGTCAGTGTTATTTCAAAATAGATCATACAATCAAGGTGAAATTGCGGAGTAATGAATTAGAACAAGATGTGAAAAAAACTTTGAACTATGCAAGCGAAAACAACGTCAAGGTGTGGGTGAGAAAAAGGAAGGTCATAGAAAAAGATAAAGGATGACACAGGAAAATGTAACGATCGAAGATTGACCCGTCACAATTGATAATGCTGTTTAGCTTAAAATGCAAGTTAATGCATACAGTTTATACATGGGGATTTTTAAAAATGTATTCTAAAAATTAATTCAGGTGAAATAATATATACTAAGTCAGCAAGTCTTTTTTTTTAAAACACCACTAGTAATGACCAACTTTCTAGTGAAAGGTGTTTCAACTTGTCAAAGTATAAATTTATTCAAAAATAAATTTAAAGTGACAACCCTTCCGAACAACTACAAATCACAAAAAAATTAAAGTTCATAACAAGCTTTAAGGATCCTCTTGTCTTCTGATTATTTCAAACGAGCAAATAACCCGCCAAAAGATGGCGAGAAATAATTATGTCGTGCTTCTTCTGTTACATGTCCTGATGACGTAACTAATTCTCATGTGGTCAATTCCATCGCTTGTTCTTCTTTTTCTTACACTCTCAGACCTCTACTTGAGTATTTTCCAAGAAACCAGTGGGCCACTTGAGGCTGTTTGCATCGCAATAGAGTTTTTTTCCAGGAATGGTAATGGTGACGGCCAGATGGACTTTCTCAGTGGAAGGTGACCACCAGTAGCATAGGGTGGACCCCTTTGAGGAGTGGAATCCGCCACTCTCCTAGCCCGGCGGACGTCTACGGAGTTTGCGACATTCTGCTTACTTTTTGATGACGTCATCACCAAGCGACGTAAGTTGCACTGTTGCGTTAGGCATGTGACCCAGTGCATCTGATATAAACAGGCAATTATGTCGTGCTGCCTTCCTTAGACTTTTGACTGTCACCAGTCCCCCTGCAAGGCAGCAGTATTATGTCTCCGTTTGACTTAAAAGGTAAAGGATCCCGTTACACGCCCATTGAGGCATATTGGGAATATGATGTTAGGCCCATATTTTCTTGACCATCGGCACACTAGGGGTGATGTAGTCAGCATCACACCGGTCGCCTTAACATTCCCAGAGTTACTCTGGTGCCCAATTCATGAGGCTGGGTCGACCCCGGAGCCGTTTACAGTCTACAAAATCCCACTTCTACTGGGGATTGAACCATGGACCACCGAGCTAGGATGCCAGTGCACCCGCCACTGCGATACCGCGAATCCTGCATTAGACTTATCTCTACACACACACAAAAAGTAGACATTTTTTAACGTCAACATTTAAGTCGACATCATCCCATTCCATTTAAATTTCATTGAAACTTTGTAGCAAACTTATCATAGCTTAATGTATAACGAAAAAACTGCAAGGTCTGCGTGTTCCTGTCATGGGTGATAAGTTGAGTTTTTATAGTGTCATTCGCGTCGTTCCAGTATTTTCCCGAAAAGCTGGAGGGATATTTTCATTGTTTGTTTTAGAATGTTTAATTTAGACAAGTAGTAATAAGGCAATATTGTTCTCCAAACCCACTATTAATTCGACCGCCTGTTGGTAATAATTAAAATAAAAATCATCAACCACCTTGACAGACAGTGCGGAACTTATGGCAATGGGAAATATGAGCTGGAGATTAATCAACTGATAAATGATAATGCCGGCGATGGAGATGCCATTGTTAACACTGATGAGTCTGTATTTCGTGGTAAGAAATCAGGATGGGGTTTCTCGGCTAGAGTAAGGGGCAGGGTCGTCGCTGCAATAAGCGGAGCTTAACATGACAACAACCTCCAGCATTGAGAATGGAGGTAGAGGTAGTTACTACAGCCCTAAGGAAACTTCATTAACAAGGGTAGTTATTGTATCAGACTCTCTGTCCATGCTTTGGAAGGTTCAAAATGAATGAATACGACATGATTGAAAAACCTCTATAGAAGCCTCGAATCTTCAGGAACTAGTGTGAATCTACTGTCCTAGTCATACAGGGCGGCGAGGCATTGAAAGGACTGACAGACTAACTTCAATAGTACCCACAGTTGGTACATTGGATATGGATAAGTGAGAGATACTGAAGACAAGTAATGATCGCCTATTAGAGAATGACACTGCAATTTAGTAATCGTTACGACTAAGGTTGCTGGAATTTGACATCAAACGAGCAGACGTGGACTTGTGAGAGGTTGCGTCCAACGTGTATACAACAAGTTCGCCACAGAAACAATTAGCATGTATACCCTTCGACATTTGCAGAGGGAGACTGATCACCCATGGGTCTGCCCGTAGTGTAGCGATGTTCATTCTGAATAATATTAGCAATAACGGTATCTATCTTCTTTCTTTATTAAAGTAAATTTCCATAAAACAATTCCAATGCCTTGACCTAGTTTTCACCCTTTTTTTCGCCAGCCGTTGTGATCTCTAAAATTTGAGCAGCCACCAATACCAAACAGTTTGCCGAAATCAAATTAAGTTCGTCTACAGGATGTCGTAACGAATTTCATCAATCTCTTGAACACAATATCCAAAGTTTATTAACAATGTTTTACACACAGTCTAGGTTACTAATAGATCAGGTGTCAATTCTGTTCTGGTTGACAGACTGAAGTAATCCCGTCTCATGTTGAGTATGCGCATAACCGTGTAATCGTAAAGGCGTGTGGTTCCTTGTATTATACGTCTGACAAAACGTTAGAACAATTATGTAATTACGAGCAAATAACGCGCCAAAGTATGACGAAAAAGTATTAAATTGTTTTCTTTCTGCTGCAAGTCCTGATAACGGCATTCAATCTTCTGTTGTCACTTCATTCCTGTCCACCCCATTTCAACTTCATTAGATCTTTTTAGTCAACTTATCATCATTTATGGTCAATGGTAAATGCACCAGACAAACAGAAAAACCATTGATAAACCTGCGTGTAATTCTTTTTTTTTTAATGGGTCGACAGTTAAGTATTCACACAGCAATGCGACCCTTTTCCTTTTTTCCCACAAAGTTGGCGTGTAATTTTCACTTTTCGTTTTGAACGCTTTACTTAGGACAAGTAAAGAGGGGTTATTTAAAAATAGTGCCGATGTGGTACCTCCCGAAGTGGTGACTCGCAGAGGGACAATACAATGTGATATACTACGTCGATGGGCAACTCAGTACCTACATGTACAAGGTCGAGTACAGATCAACACAGCAAACTAATAATAATAATAGCCCTTCAGTCATGACTGACTATGGGAATGCGCCCCTGAGGTGACAGCCTGTTGCGTACGTTTTTACCTGTGGGGGTAGTCTTCGGTCCTGCCAATGTACGCACCAGTCTTGATATAGTTATATTATTTGTGCGTTCGATTTACTTACGCACCGACGTGCACAATGCAGAGTATGTGTTGCTCTTTGCGCACGGGTAACCTAGTTTTAGAAGGGAGTCTGACGTCATTATCTGAAAGGGGTAGACGGACTATATGTCCGTGGGATATTTCGTTTATCATGGCAAGTCTGTGGAAGCCATTTCTTTATTGGAATATTGGTCTTCAGGTCGAAGCCAATATTGGGAGTAACATGTAAGTTATCGCCCCTTCGTATTCGTGTGATTAGAATATTGAAACCTGAAGTTTCAAGGCTACTCCTTAAGAAAGTCTAGCGGGAATCCATCTTTTTATGTCATTCCTAGAATGGACCAACGGAGCTGATAGCCTCTATGATCCATCGTAGAAGGAGAATTCCTACGAGGGAACAAAGTTATTGAATTATATTATTATTATTAAAAATGCCGTTATGCCAATGCCAAAGTCGTGGCATATTGAAGAGAGGTTAGCCAAAGGAAGTCTCTAATCTATTTGTATTGTCATGTATGACTGAATGGATCGTATCAACTATGGAAAGTATTAGAATGAGAAAGACTTGGATTAAGACAAGTTTTATATGGAAGCGTCATTCTTCATTATGAAGCTGTTTACTATGATAGATGTCCTTGAAGGAAGGTCAACGGACATTGTCTTAACCTATCTCAATTAGTAACTGTTGGTGAATCCTAATCATTTGGATAGAAAGGACTTGATTTGTAAAGAATCGGAAAGGATCCATATTATTATCAGAAACTGTACTATGTATTATTCTTATATCTAATCATGATCGTCCTGTTAAACTCCGTCTGTATCACGTCAATAAATAATATGTACTTTTATCAACGACTTGTGTACAGTCCTGAATTGGCCAATTGCCTACCACTCGTTGGAGTTTACTTGAGGAACTCTTTTGACATTTTCATTGAAACCATTCGCGTGTTTAAGCTAGAACATTAATACACCTATCACTAGCTTACTATTCCATCACCTCAAAAGAAACTCTACAGTAAATGGTGGAACAGTGTGATTTGGACAAGTTTCAAAGAAGGGAACTTACTCAATATTTTTTTCAAGAATCGTTATACAGAAAGACCCGTGTCTTCATCATGGAATCAACACGACGGTTATCAGAAGGTCAAGGTCAGCAGTGAACCTCAACACCAAGTTCTCCAGTGACTAACTACGTTGGACATCATCCTTTAGTCCTCATTACGTGCGAGCTTTACTCAAATACTCAAGGCGAAGTATTTCGAAGTCTCAAACGTACATCTACGGAGACGAGGCACATTTTTTTTCTTGCACGCGAGATAAGTATAAACGTAGTATCGTTTATTGCTGTGTTGTGTTTGGCTGTGCCTATTCTCTTATATGTCCACCTATATACTTTTCATGTTGCATGTTCTATGTTGTATATTCGTCGTGGGCAGTAGGGAGGTCGATCTGACAAACGAGGTTCATCTCGAAGCTGATTCGGGCTCTTTGTCAGATGTTCTATAGGATTTATTTTATAAGTTTCAATTGAGCGATAATTCCGGTTCAAGGCTAGAAACCTTGCTGTAGTTCCGATCGCTACTTGTTTCTTATGATAGTATCTGTTTAGCTGTTCCGTCAAGTCTTAATTGTTGTTTTCATAGTTATTTTTATTCGTACTTTAGTTTCATGATGTATCTTGTACGTGATTATTGTCCTCCTCACCTGACTTTCGTTGAGTTTTTTACAAAACATATGTTTATACACTGTCTTGTCAATTGTATTGTGTATTATCTTATCGCAGTTATCATCGTAACTCTTTACGACATTCTATTTTAGTTTCACATTTTTATTTTTATTGGATTTCTGCGACCGTTTTCAATTGTCTTTGATTATTTTGTCTCGTCAGTATTGTTCCTATTGTCTATCACGTTGTTGCTTTCATAACATTTCATTACATAAATTACTTTATTGATTATTAATATATTTCACAATTATATGATAACAATATTTACCGTTCTAGGACAGGAACGAAGACCACTTGGGATAGTAACAAGGTTAATTAATTTACATTAATTAATTATCATTTTTAGAAATCAAGAGTATTGTGACTACTTATAAAGCATAATGTATTCACTAGATTATTTCATTAAACAAGCAAAAGCTCTTCAGATGGCTCCTGATGAAGCAAAAGCATTCGCACTTTCAGAATATAGGAAAGCTCAAGAGATAGAAGCCGAACAGAGAAAGTTAGAAACTTTAAGACTAGAAAAACTTCAGATTGAGGCAGATCATAAAAGGATTGAGGCTGAGGAAAACGAGAAAAAAATGAGATTGACCGCTGCATTAGAAGAGAAACGTGCTGAGGAAAAAGAAAGACTACTTAAGATTGAAATGGAAAATAGGCAAAGAGAGATGGAGGAGAGAAAATTTATAGCTCAGGAAAATGCAAGGAAATTTCAACTTGAAACTGAGGAAAATGAAAAGAAACGACAGCATGATCTGAAATTGGCAGAGGTAGAATATGATAGAATTAGGTTAACTCAAGAAGCTAATTCGCAGAGAACTTTCGAAGGCCAAGCTTCATCCAGACATGATAACTTTAAGGAAGTTCACCTTAAATTACCAAAATTTAATCCCCCATCTGACGACGTAATATTTTTTTTAGACAGATTTGAGGCCACTTGCAGGTCTTACAACGTGGATAAAGCACTATATTGTACATATTTATCCAGATTGCTTACTGGGGATGCTTTAGCAGTTTATCATACCACCAATACTAGTGATAAGAATGATTATGACGCTCTTAGAGCTTCTCTTCTTAAAAAATTCCAAATGACGGAAGATGAATACCGACTACGGTTTCGAACATTGCTATCGCAATCAGGTAGAAATTTTAGTGATTTTCTGTCCCAAATACGGCTAACCTTAGAGAGATGGATCGAATTGTCCAAGATTGAAAAGTCGTATGAAGGTCTGTTTGATTTACTACTGCGCGATAAGGTGCTATCGTCAGTAAATCCAGCGTTTCTTGCATTTTTGCACGAACGGAAACCTGTATCTATGAAAGATCTAGAGGAACATTCTAGAAATTTCTGCACTGCTCACCCATCCATGGATCTAAGTAATGCACAGATTAAAAGTGAATTGCCAGTTGCTTTTGCCGTACAACAAAATAATTTCCCACGAAATCGTTCATTGAGTAACGACAGATACTTCAATAAGGGAAATAATGACAATTTTAACACTGGTAACTTTTATAAGGGGAAGCAATTTCAACAATCTGCTCCATTTAATGTTTCTTGGAACCAAGCTCATAGATCACGAGATTTTGGTAACAATAATTTTAAATATAATCAAGGAAATTATAATAAACAAAACTGGCGATCAAAATCTCAGGGTCCACAAAATAGACAAGGTTCGTGGAATAAAACATTTAACCAACATCATAACGTTAATTATACTAATTATCGTACTCATCCAAATTTTAACTCAAGCAGAAATGACAATTGTGGCAATTTTAATGCCAATAATCATAATCGATCGCGTCGAAGAGATAGATCGTCGAGTAATACACGTAGACATTCTAACGTCGCTTTAAGTGATACGCAGGCTAACATTGAAAAGGGTAAAGGTGCTGATACACATAATGCAATGTTTTGTATTGATCTTAATCAGGTAAAAGCATGCTCAGAATGCTCGACTCTTTTCCAGCCCAAGGCGATCACGACGCTGCGCTGCGGACATATTTTGCCTAGTCTACCTGCAGTCTGCATGGCCACTTCTGCGTCAGTACACCAGGGACAGGGTTCTCTTAAGTTTAGCAGAGGATTTGTCAATGCCAGTCCATGCTCTCTTTTATTTGATTCAGGTTGTACCACCGTTGGCGTACGGACTTCGCTGATCAACCCAAGTTGCGCTACGGGCAATGTTGTGAAGTGTGTGACTTTTGGGGGTACCGTGGAAACATTTCCCACAGCTGTTATTGATTTAAAAACACCATTTTTTTCAGGAAAGATCCACGCCTGTCTTCTTCCAAATCCAATTTGTGATGTCATATTAGGTCGTATACATGGTATAAAAGAGTGTACACCACAGCAAATTGCTGCATGGGAAGAGCGACATTTTCAGGCTGCAAATGCAGTAGTGACCAGAGCGCAAACTACTATTATGTCGCATGATACACACGATGAACCTACAGTTCATACCACTTGTGATGACGATGCTCCTATTTCACGGGAGGTGTTTGCAACGTTACAAAAGAATGATGATTCATTTAAAAAATTTTTTCAGTATGTTAATAAAAAGAATACCAGCAACAAACTTGCAAAATCTAGACATGACTTTATTCTTAAAAATGGGATTTTAGTTAGATTGATACGGGAAAAGGATTCATCCTTATGTGCTCAGATTCTAGTCCCATCCTCTATGAGATCTCGGATATTGCGACATGCTCATGACTCGCAATGCGCGCGCCATATGGGTTTTTCACGTACCAAATCCAGAGTGCTTTCTGCATTCTACTGGCCGGGAGTTCATAGAGATATTACTCTCTATTGTCGTTCATGTTTGATATGTCAGGAGGTTAAAGTACGGGGTCCATTTCATGCGGCTCCTATTCAAGCTGCGGACATCCCGATTAGACCATTTGATAAAATGGCTATTGACATTATTGGTCCGATGCTTCCATCTGCCAAAGGGCATACGCATATTCTTACTTGCATTGATATGTGCACTCGATGGCCTGAGGCCATCCCTCTGAAGAACACCTCATCTGCCAGTGTAGCAGAGGCGTTGATGTTGATCTTCTCACGCATTGGTTTTCCGCGGAAGATCTTATCGGATCATGGGGTTCAGTTCATTTCTGAATCCATGTCTCAAGTTATGAAGACATTAGGTATAGACAGATCTCTTAGTTCAATTTACCATGCCATGTCCAATGGGTTAATTGAGCGTCAAAATAGGACACTCAAGCAGTTGTTGGGTAAGATGACTCAAGATCACCCTCAGGATTGGGACCGGGTCCTACCCGCTGCTCTCTTCGCGTATCGCGAGGTGCAAAATCAAGCCACGGGATTTTCTCCATTCCAGCTTGTTTTTGGCATGCAACCACGTGGACCGATGTCGTTAATCCACGACTTATTGGTTGAAGAAAATATTGAAGAGGAAACTCAATCCTCTTATGAGTATGTGATCTCTTTGAGAAAGAGAATCATAGATGCTTGTAGACTAGCTACTGCATCATCCGAACAAGCCAAAGAAAAAGCTCGTCTATTTGCAAACAAGTATAGACGTCTGCGCCAGCTTATCCCTGGTGACGAAGCTTTTGTCTTACTTCCTGCTCATAACAATCGTCTATTAATTACTTGGAGAGGTCCTTTCAGGATCATCTCAAGAATATCCGATGTTGACTACATCGTTGATGTTAATGGTAAATATAAAACCTTCCACATTAACATGTTGAAGGAGTATTACTCACGTCCTGATTATCTACAGTCAGTGTTCCAAGCAACTGACGATCCTACACCTCCTATTCAACACTATTCTAGTTTGTCAGTCATCCAAGAAGAAGAATCTTCTTTCGATGATGTACAACTGCCAATACCAGTTGTACCACTTCATTCCACTGAGAATTGGAATAATGTTACTATCTCATCTACTCTTTCGGCTGATCAACGTCAGCAAGTCTCTAATATTCTACACTCGTATGAGGATGTCCTCACTGACATCCCAGGTCATACGTCAGTCATCCAACATGACATTATTCTGACTGACGATACGCCTATTTGAGTTCGCCCATATCCTATCCCTTTACACTTTCGTGATAAGGTTGATAAGGAATTGGATGAGATGCTTCAATTAAATATAATTGAACCATCTTCATCACCATACTCTTCTTCTATGGTGATCATTAGGAAGAAAGACAACAATATTCGTCTTTGCGTAGATTACAGGAAATTAAACAAAGTTACAAAATTTGATGCGGAACCTTTACCTCTCTTAGATGACTTATTGGTGAAATTATCCCATGCTACATTCTTTTCGAAATTTGACCTCTCAAAGGGCTACTGGCAAGTGCCACTCACACCTAAAGCAAAGCCATTCACCGCTTTCTCGACGCCACGGGGCCTTTTCCAATGGAATTTTATTCCATTCGGATTAATGAATGCGCCAGCTACCTTTGTACGCATGATGCGCCGCGTACTGTCTCATCGTCCCGATGTCATTACTTATATAGATGACATCTGTCTTTTCAGTAACTCTTGGGATGAACATATTCAGGGATTAAAAGCTTTACTTTCTACTTTACGAGATTATAACTTAACTGCGAAACCTTCAAAGGCATTTGTCGGTTTTCATGACATCTCCTTTTTGGGTCATCGTATAGGTCGGGGCTTAATGTACACAGAAGACAGTAATGTCTCGAAGATATTAAACATCTCAGCACCTAAAACAAAAAAACAAGTGAGATCTCTTTTAGGACCAATACAGTTCTATTCTAAATTCATCCCTCATTTGTCTACTATAACTGCACCTTTTTCTTCTTTACTGAGAAAAGGTACAGCTAATGTAATACAGTGGTCTAACGAACATCAAATCACGTTAGATTATATAAAAAAAAATTTTTCAAATGAGCCTTTTTTGAGGTTGCCTAACAAAGATCTCACGTTTATTCTTCGCAGTGACGCGTCTTCTTACGCAATTGCGGCAGTCTTGATGCAAGAATATACAGGCACCTTATTTCCAGTTATGTACGTTTCGAGAAAATTAACGACGAGCGAAATGAAATACTCCGTTCTTGATAAGGAGTTGCTCGCGCTAGTATGGTCAGTCACAAAACTGGAACGGTATTTACTGGGCTCAAACTTTGTAGTGGAAACTGACCAAAAAGCTCTCACAGCATTGAACACTAAGGACGTGAAATCTTCAAAGTCTAGTAGATACGCTATAGCTCTCCAGCCATATAGCTTTGAAATTCGAGCAATACCTGGAGTGAAAAATGTGTTTGCGGACTGTCTGTCAAGATGCCCAAACGAACTTGTTGAACCTAAACCACTTCCGGATGTTGAGACGTCCTAACAGATAATCAATCAGTATAATATAAGGTACTTTGTACGATATCAATTATTGAACCTCTATACATACTTTGTATGGAACCGAATCATTCGTACCAGCATAATTCAGGGATATACTTACTTTTGGATTATAACAGAACTTCTTGTGTAGTAACATTTTATTAGTACGGAAACTGTGTTATATTGATAAATGGATAGTCAATATTCTTATGGACCAGATTACACTACATATTGTGTTATAGAATATCTTTTCATCCCACATGGAACATTAAGAACATATTCTCGTCGATTATTAACTACTTTTAATGGAACATTAACACTCAGTAAAATTGCATTTACTTAAATAAAGTAGTAATTAGTTATGTGTTTGTAATTAAGAACTATATTAATTAGAAGAAATCAATTTAAGCTACTTAATTAATTGTAGAGTACACATTAACTAACTTGAATAGTTGTAAGTGTCTCTTTGTACGTATATTTACTTCTCATGGTGCTTGATCTCTCAACTTTTAGATAACTAGTCCACCTTACTAATGATAGAAACAGTAAGGGTGTTGCTTCTTAACGTGTTTAATTATGCTTTGTTTCACTTTGCATGTTTTATTTTCACTTTTTTTGATTCTCTTGTCATTGATTATCATCATCGTTGCTGTTCATTTTCATTTGAAATCACATGTTTGTTTTGATAATTTAGTTGTATGTTTTTATCATACCTTTTTTTGGTTTTCATTTGCAACTTTCTTTTACTTCAAATTTTACCACATCGTTCCAAAGCAGGTCGATTGTGGATGTGTGCTTTAATGCATACTTTCATTAAGTTATATTGATTTCCATTTTATATTCTTTTTCATAATATTGTATAACATTATGACTTTGATTTATTTTCATAGATATCGATATAGTTTTGACTCACCTCTCTTGGGTACTTAGTTCAAAAAAAATTAATAGAATTAATTTTTTTTAAGGGCCGGTGATAAGGGAGCTGTTGCGTACGTTTTTACCTTTGGGGGTAGTCTTCGGTCCTGCCAATGTACGCACCAGTCTTGATATAGTTATATTATTTGTGCGTTCGATTTACTCACGCACCGACGTGCACAATGCAGAGTATGTGTTGCTCTTTGCGCACGGGTAACCTAGTTTTAGAAGGGAGTCTGACGTCATTATCTGAAAGGGGTAGACGGACCATATGTCCGTGGGATATTTCGTTTATCATAGCAAGTCTGTGGAAGCCATTTCTTTATTAGAATATTGGTCTTCAGGTCGAAGCCAATATTGGGAGTAACATGTAAGTTATCGCCCCTTCGTATTCGTGTGATTAGAATATTGAAACCTGAAGTTTCAAGGCTACTCCTTAAGAAAGTCTAGCGGGAATCCATCTTTTAATGTCATTCCTAGAATGGACCAACGGAGCTGATAGCCTCTATGATCCATCGTAGAAGGAGAATTCCTACGAGGGAACAAAGTTATTGAATTATATTATTATTATTAAAAATGCCGTTATGCCAATGCCAAAGTCGTGGCATATTGAAGAGAGGTTAGCCAAAGGAAGTCTCTAACCTATTTGTATTGTCATGTATGACTGAATGGATCGTATCAACTATGGAAAATATTAGAATGAGAAAGACTTGGATTAAGACAAGTTTTATATGGAAGCGTCATTCTTCATTATGAAGCTGTTTACTATGATAGATGTTCTTGAAGGAAGGTCAACGGACATTGTCTTAACCTATCTCAATTAGTAACTGTTGGTGAATCCTAATCATTTGGATAGAAAGGACTTGATTTGTAAAGAATCGGCAAGGATCCATATTATTATCAGAAACTGTACTATGTATTATTCTTATATCTAATCATGATCGTCCTGTTCAACTCCGTCTGTATCACGTCAATAAATAATATGTACTTTTATCAACGACTTGTGTACAGTCCTGAATTGGCCAATTGCCTACCACTCGTTGGAGTTTACTTGAGGAACTCTTTTGACATTTTCATTGAAACCATTCGCGTGTTTAAGCTAGAACATTAATACACCTATCACTAGCTTACTATTCCATCACCTCAAAAGAAACTCTACACAGCCCTTTACATCTTATTGGGAAACCTGACATTCTACTGATTTATGTCTAAGCTCCTGACATTAGCCTGACAGTACAGAAGACATCCCATGATAAAGAAGTGAACGGGTGGTAAAAAACAAATACACGACTATCCTATAATAATACATATTTTGAACGAAGCCACTTAGCCCCATTAAACTTATATATTTGTGTGCCTTAGGACGTGCTGACAAAGAATATGTTATGTGATACGCAAATAGGCTAGTAATTAACAAATTATAGCCAAAATACTATAGTGGGGTTGTCTGACAGCACAAGATCATATTTGCTCATAATGGCATGTTTGAAAAACACTGCTTTAGGGGAAATGAGGCCAACAAGTTAGATACGATTTGATTGGCTGTAGTAATATGTAAGGCAAAACCTTATTAGTCGAACTGCAAATACTATTTTGTGGTTAATGGTAACGTGTAGGATGGGTAACACATTTTTCAAAGGCTCTTGTAAACATGGTCTCATTGGTTAGAAAGTTTGATATAGTCAAATAGAAGCGTCAGTTCAGGGCCAGTTTTGAAAATACATTTTTGAGAAGCAAGTGCGTTGAGATCAAGCTAATATTTTTCTAATAAGAGCCTGGGATAAGGCAGATCGAAATTGTGCCAAAATTCATCGCCAGTCAACGTTACTTGTGTATATTTCCTTGAATTGTGGTAAGCTAGACATATTTCCTATATATATATATATATATATATATATATATATATATATATATATATATATATATATATATATATATATATATATATATATATATATATATATATATATATATATATATATATATATATATATATATATATATATATATATATATATATATATATATATATATATATATATGAAAATTGAATATGAAATGATAAATTGTGTCTGTATGTTGTGGTGAAGTGGGATGTTATAAATACTTATAGGGAACTTAGTGTACTGACTGAGATCAGCTGTGAAGGTATCTATATCTATTAAGAGTAGTGTATTATAGATAACCTTACTTGCTACCACATATCTATATATCTCAGTCAGAATTATTCTGGAATAGTGTGATGCTACGTTATGTGTCTAGGGTATGTGTATGGTGAAGTGTAAGTCACAACAACAGACAGATAAACAATTTAATTTAATCCACTACTCTTAACAACACTGTGACACTCACATACATATAACACTCTATGAGAATATCTTAAAGAAGTCACTCGTAACTTTCAAATAACAATATGTATTCATTACTGGCATGAATGAATATGTGTCCTGATTCAACTACAAGGGAACCAGGAATCACAATCAATTTAAATTACAAGTTATGTACAGAATGTATTTAATATGAATATTGTAGTGACATATATTATTACAAATGTTCTATGTGTGTCAGTTGTGTAGTAGTAAAATGAGGTAATACTGGTTTTGTTTTGTTCAAGCTCTGTTGGTATTTGTCATCATGACTTCAATAGTTTGTCTTTAGGGACCAGTATTGGAGATGTTCACAGTTCCTGATTTTAAGACAAGTAAATTCCCCTCTAAATGTTAATTTTATAAAGTTATTTCAAGATGAGGGGACATAATGTTGAGCTCAGCTGGCCAACTCTGCTTATCTTGAGTGATGGCGGCAGGAAAGGACTCCTCTGCTCGAATTCTCCTCTGGGCTCAGGAGACACCTCACTGATAGCTAAAAAGACCAAGGAGTATGCTGTCCGACTCTGGATTCAGCAAATCTCTGACCAGATGCTGCTCAGTACCATCAAGACCACTGTCCCACAATTCATACGAATAACACAGATACGTTGATTAGCAATGAATTCTGGCACAAACTGGCACAAATTTCCTTCTGCTTATCTTCCAGGCTTTTATTTAGCCAAATATATGCTGGCTTCAACGCACTGATGCTTTATCAAGCTATTTTAAACAAGTGGTCTCGAACTAACGCTCCCAAGTGTGTATATCAGCGAGACTGGCCAATGAGCCACGTTTCGACAAGTGTTTGAAAAAATGTTACCTTTCCCCGTTTCCCCTAACAACCAAGATAGTATTTATAGCCCGACCAATCGTGGTTAGGCTTTCATTTGTTGCGCTCCAATCAATTTGGAGTTTACATGGTAGGCTATTTCTGTAACGTAAATTTTTTTCAAACACGTTAAAAAAAAATCTTATGAGCAGAAATGATTTTATGCTGTCAGGCACCCCCAATATTTTATTTTGGGTATAATTTATTAATTCCTGGACTATTTGCGTAACGTTTTACATATTATTTGTCAGCAAGCCCTAAGGAACCCAAAAATACCAATTTAAAGGAGCTACGTGGCTGCGTTCAAAATATGCAATTTCTTCTACCTCCTGTTTCGAAGATGTGCTGTCTGGGTACTGTTATGTGTTCAAACGTAAACCCATCTATTGTTATCTTTTCTAATAAGAGTTTGTTATGATTTATAAACCTAACTCTGGGAAAGGGTAGTGTATTTTATCACTGTCCGTCTGAAAAAGTTAGTGCTTGTAGACTTACACGCGTGATGGTAGCATTTGTGTATCGCGCGACGCGTGTTGCATGCGTTCCTGATTTTCAGCCCTCCCCTCTCTCTTTATCCTTTTGTCCATCTGTTCGTTCGTTTTGGTAACGTAATATAATTAATGTTAGGATTAATTTAGGTCATTACGCAGTCTCTCAATGTTTTTTCCAAGAAATACAGCACACGTTTCATTGAAGAAGGCGGGTAATAATACAGTAAGCTTTTACTATCAACGTGAAAGCGTTACAATTTGCAGACGAAGCAGAAAACAAGGGGGATTTCGAGTACATTCTTTGTGACAGCACTGTTATTTTACCATTGCTCTTCTCTTTATTAATTTTATTTGTTAGGCTTCATATTTACCTAATAATTTATATATGTGGATTAGAATATTTCATGACACCTCCCCTCTTAAAACAGACATTATATGTCTGTCCTTTATTCTATATACACATAGAGAAATTTATTATTATTTCTGGGGTTTACGGTGATTCTCATCACACGGATGGCGGCTTAAAAAATCCGCTCCCAGATTGGTTTTTCCAGATATATATTCAATGCTAAAATTATATGGAGCCAGAAGCAAAGACCATCGGAGTAACCTAGAGTTCTCATGCTTAGCCTGTGCTAAAAACGATAAAGGTTTGTGGTCAGTTTGCAACTTAAATGCCTTCCCATATAGATAAATATTGAATTTCTTTATTGCCCATATTACTGCAAGACATTCTTTTTCGCTAGTTGAGTAGTTGATTTCAGCTTTATTCAACTTTCTGCTAGCATATGCCACTGGGCTTAATTCCCCATCCAATGCATCTGATTTCTGTAGTAAAGTTGCACCTAACCCAATATTACTTGCATCCGTCCTTACTATGAATTCTTGACTTAAGTCAGGTAATTTCAAAATGGGTTTACTTGTGAGCTTTTCCTTCAATTCTTGGTAAGTCATTTCACATTGTGGTGTCCATGTAATGCGATCTGGAAGTCCTTTACGTGTCAATTCAGTTAAAGGTGCACATATGGAATTAAAGTTTTTGATATACTTCTGGTAGAAACCACATAATGAGACAAAGGATCTCACGTCCTTCTTGGTTTGTGGTCTCGGGGCTTTCTGTAGTTTCTCTAAATTCTTTGGGTCAGGGGTCATGTTTCCCTGATAAACTGTGTGTCCCAAAAATTCCAATTCTTTACATCCAACGCAACATTTGGTTGGTCGGGCTGTTAAATTTGCCTCCCTAAGTCGATCAAACAGCATGTTCAGAGAGTCAATGTGTTCCTCAAATGTTTCTGTTGCTATAAGGATATCATCCATAAAATTTGTTATACAGGGATTATTCAGAGGATCCAATAATTTTCTCATCATTCTAGAGAAGACACTAGGCGCATTCTTCAATCCAAATGGCAATCTATTAAACTCATAGTGTCCTTCTGAGGTACTAAAAGCTAGGTATGGTCTAACCTCAGGCTTTACTGGAATCTGATAGTATCCTTTACTCAGATCCACTTTTGAGAAATATTTAGCTTTATTTAGTCTGGCAAACAGCTGATTTGTATCCGGCAATGGATCCACCTGTCCTTCTGTAATAGCATTCAGTCTCCTGTAATCTATACAGAGTCTATGTTCTCCAGAGGGCTTCCTTAAGAGTACAACACCGGAACTATACGAAGACTCACTGTGCGAAATAATTCCTTCCTTCAATAGATAGTCTATCTCTTCCTTCAAAGCTTTTTCCTTAGCAAACGGAATCGAATATGGTTTCATACAGACAGGTGTGGAGTCTATGAGTTTCATATCATATTCCAATAGGTTTGTATGCCCTGGTCGGTCTGTTAACACCTCTGCATGATTATTTAGAACCTGTTGCACTCTCTCTTTCTGAGTTTTCGTTAAATGTGTACTGATTTTCACCTGTGCTGCTGTCTCACAGGGGTGTAATGGATATTCAAATGATGAAAGTGGTTCCTTTTTCATCTCCATGGCGATGGACAAGGTCAACAAGTGTGTCTCTTCCTGATGTTCTCTTTCCAAATATTTCTTCAGGAGATTCACATGATAGATTTTTTCTTTCCCCTTCTTATCTATCTTATAATTTGTTCTAGACACCTTCTCTAGAACTGTATATGGACCCTGCCATCCAATTTGTAACTTATTCTGACTCCCGGGCAAAAGAAGCAGTACTTTCTCTCCCACAGCCAAATTTCTGTCTTTCGCCTTCCTGTTATAATAGGCAGCATGTTTCTTCCTGGCTTGTTTCAAATTTTCATTGGCAAGTTTCCAGCCAGTTTTTAACCGAGTGGTCAGCTCATTCACATATTGGTATGAAGATGTAATGTTTTCCTCTGCCTTTTCATCAGTCCACGTTCTTAACAAAGCTACATATGGACCTTTAATTGTGTGGACCTATTTGTCCATGCACCGGTATGGTCTCTTCCACTCGAAGCTTTATAGTGATGATTTTTCCTCCCAGAATTATCATTCACAAAACGACCGCTACCAATTTTTCTTTTGGGGCTTTCTCCCCACTTAAAATTCTTGATGAGAGATTTCCTCTCTACATCCTCTTCCTCCAGTTTGTTTAAGTCTGATTGAGGGATTTTCGGCTTATCCTGGGGTAAGACATCTTTTTGCACTCTCCGCATAGTGGCCATTGTAAAACAGTTAAGTGAAGCTTGTCCGTGAAAAGGGGCTTCCCATTCCATTTGGTCCACTTTATCAAATCTATATTTCTTTTTATTATCAGGCCTAATTTTGCCCCGTGGCGTGTCCAGGTCCTGATCCATGTTCCCACTTGTGGGTGTTCCCTCATGTGCTATGCTACACCTTTCTACAAAATTCTCAATGTCCCATCTTGCTTTGGGCCAATAATAATTGTGAGCCACCTTTTGAATGATGGTACCTATTTTCTCATGGTCCCCATCTGGTTTCACATGTAGGCTCCTTATTAAGTCTGTCCTATATCTTTTTGGAAGAACCAGCTGTCCGTGACCATTGGATCTAGCTCCAGTCTTCCTATACATCAACTTGTTTTTCATGTAAAAATCTCCCTTGCCTGGAGTTGTATGACAAGTTGACAATTTTCTGAAACAAGGCTTGAGTGTTTTATCCCCAGCCTGTGCCTTCCTCATCTCTTCTGGAGTGGTATCTAACATAATATCCTCCTCCTGTCTTGAGGTCGACCTGACCTGAAGGGTTGCCATATACACAGGTTTCCTTCTGCAACGGTCAGTGTCATGATTGTCCATCTGACAATTCTTACACCACCTTTTTCCTTGGTTGAAAGATTTTCTTTCATCATATTTCCTTTCATCGAATTGTGGGAATTTATTTTTATTGTCATACCGTGGCCTATCAAATTGGTGCTTACCTTTATTTTGATCCCTAGGATCAAATTTATTAAAGTTCTGTGGTGCCCTAAAGTTATCCACCTGTTTCTTTTTATTACCTGTTACCTCTGCTTGAGCTGCTTGATACCTTTCAGCAACATTTAGCAACTCACCCAGCCTCTCTGCACCTTGTTCCATGAGAAACTTTCTCAGGTCTGGAGCCATGGACTCTCTTAGTTGCTCTATAAGGACCATTTCCTTAAGATCTTGGGTTTTCCCCAGAGAAGTCCATTTCTCCAAGTATGTCTCTATTCGTGCAGAGAACTGGTGATAGGTTTCACCTGACAGTAGTTTAGCATTCCTAAATTTTTTCCTGTAAAACTCTGCATTCTTTTCATACCTTAACAAAAGAGCCTGCTTTAGCATGTCATAATTTTCCTGATCACCTCTGCTCATTTTTGCAAAAACTTCATAAGCTGCCCCACGAAGTCCCTGAGATAACTTTAAGCTCCACCTTTCTCTCTCTAACCCATACGTGGTAGCTAATAGTTCATACCTATTTAGGTAGCTCTCAATATCATCGTCTTTCTCAACAAAATGATCTAAATGAAAATTCATAGCTGAGGTTGAGGCTCCTTGAGTAACCGTAGCATCAGAGGCAAAGGGACTGGCACCATTTTCAGGAGCATGGCCTTGAAACTCAAACTCCCTTAGTCGTCATTCATGTTCCCTTTGTAATCTTTTATCTTCTGCTTCCCTTTCTGCAGCTAATTTCCTCTCTTCCCTTTCTGCAGCCTGTCTTCTTTCCTCGGCTTCCCTTTCTGCAGCTAATTTCTTCTCTTCTGCTTCCAATTTCTTAGCCTCTTTGTCAGCCTCAATCTGCAACCTCTTAGTCTCAGCCTCAGCTTGCAACCTCTTAGTCTCAGCCTCAGCTTCAAATTGTAACTTCTTAATTTCCCTGTCAGCCTCTAACTTTCTTTCGGCTTCAAACCTTCTTTCTTCGCGTTCAATAAATTTGTCACATTCCGTCGTGACATAGGCAACCATAACTTGCCCATCTAATCCTAACTCTTTTGCAGTCTGAACCGCAGCAGATCGAAATTTGGCCAGGTCCGCCATTGTCTATCATGTAAATTTATACAATGTCTAACCAACAATTCAATCTCTAATGGACAACACAGGCACCGTGAGCTCAACCTTATTTAATTCCACCCAAGGATACCTTTTAATTCTTATATTCCCTGAAGTGAATTACCCCCAATATTTTTAATAGTTAAAGATTCAAAATCCCAAGAGCGAGACCCCAATATATGTGGTGAAGTGGGATGTTATAAATATTTATAGGGAACTTAGTGTACTGACTGAGATCAGCTGTGAAGGTATCTATATCTATTAAGAGTAGTGTATTATAGATAACCTTACTTGCTACCACATATCTATATATCTCAGTCAGAATTATTCTGGAATAGTGTGATGCTACGTTATGTGTCTAGGGTATGTGTATGGTGAAGTGTAAGTCACAACAACAGACAGATAAACAATTTAATTTAATCCACTACTCTTAACAACACTGTGACACTCACATACATATAACACTCTATGAGAATATCTTAAAGAAGTCACTCGTAACTTTTCAAATAACAATATGTATTCATTACTGGCATGAATGAATATGTGTCCTGATTCAACTACAAGGGAACCAGGAATCACAATCAATTTAAATTACAAGTTATGTACAGAATGTATTTAATATGAATATTGTAGTGACATATATTATTACAAATGTTCTATGTGTGTCAGTTGTGTAGTAGTAAAATGAGGTAATACTGGTTTTGTTTTGTTCAAGCTCTGTTGGTATTTGTCATCATGACTTCAATAGTTTGTCTTTAGGGACCAGTATTGGAGATGTTCACAGTTCCTGATTTTAAGACAAGTAAATTCCCCTCTGAATAGTATTTTTATAAAGTTATTTCAAGATGAGGGGACATAATGTTGAGCTCAGCTGGCCAACTCTGCTTATCTTGAGTGATGGCGGCAGGAAAGGACTCCTCTGCTCGAATTCTCCTCTGGGCTCAGGAGACACCTCACTGATAGCTAAAAAGACCAAGGAGTATGCTGTCCGACTCTGGATTCAGCAAATCTCTGACCAGATGCTGCTCAGTACCATCAAGACCACTGTCCCACAATTCATACGAATAACACAGATACGTTGATTAGCAATGAATTCTGGCACAAACTGGCACAAATTTCCTTCTGCTTATCTTCCAGGCTTTTATTTAGCCAAATATATGCTGGCTTCAACGCACTGATGCTTTATCAAGCTATTTTAAACAAGTGGTCTCGAACTAACGCTCCCAAGTGTGTATATCAGCGAGACTGGCCAATGAGCCACGTTTCGACAAGTGTTTGAAAAAATGTTACCTTTCCCCGTTTCCCCTAACAACCAAGATAGTATTTATAGCCCGACCAATCGTGGTTAGGCTTTCATTTGTTGCGCTCCAATCAATTTGGAGTTTACATGGTAGGCTATTTCTGTAACGTAAATTTTTTTCAAACACGTTAAAAAAAAATCTTATGAGCAGAAATGATTTTATGCTGTCAGGCACCCTCACTATTTTATTTTGGGTATAATTTATTAATTCCTGGACTATTGGCGTAACGTTTTACATATTATTTGTCAGCAAGCCCTAAGGAACCCAAAAATACCAATTTAAAGGAGCTACGTGGCTGCGTTCAAAATATGCAATTTCTTCTACCTCCTGTTTGGAAGATGTGCTGTCTGGGTACTGTTATGTGTTCAAACGTAAACCCATCTATTGTTATCTTTTCTAATAAGAGTCTGTTATGATTTATAAACCTAACTCTGGGAAAGGGTAGTGTATTTTATCACTGTCCGTCTGAAAAAGTTAGTGCTTGTAGACTTACACGCGTGATGCCAGCATTTGTATATCGCGCGTCGCGTGTTGCATGCGTTCCTGATTTTCAGCCCTCCCCTCTCGCCATCCTTTTGTCCATCTGTTCGTTCGTTTTGGTAACGTAATATAATTAATGTTAGGATTAATTTAGGTCATTACGCAGTCTCTCAATGTTTTTCTTAGAAATGCAGCACACGTTTCATTGAAGAAGGCGGGTAATATACAGTAAGCTTTTACTATCAACATGAAAGCGTTACAATTTGCAGACGAAGCAGAAAACAAGGGGGATTTCGAGTACATTCCTTGTGACAGCACTGTTATTTTACCATTGCTCTTCTCTTTATTAATTTTATTTGTTAGGCTTCATATTTACCTAATAATTTATATATGTGGATTAGAATATTTCATGACATATGTGTGTGGTTCAGTAGCAAACAGAAGGCAAAGCCTAGATATTGCTCCACCATGTAAAAGCTTGTCAGGGAGGAGTATAACTGCATATGCAGATATGGGATTGCCAAATAGTACCATGACACCTATCTTATTGTATAGAAGGAATTAACGCTGGAATTGCAGAGGCGTTGTATCCATTAGGGAGAGGAATACTGGTGTATATTGTCACATGAGAAGCTAGCAGTTGGCCTACAGCGCTGAACTCTGTGTTTGTAATGTCCTGTACTTCATTGTGGAAATAGATTATAAATATTAGTTCTGAAGAAGGAGGTACAACCTTCTTATTTCAGGGACCGTGATACTGAAGTATTAGAGCAGCACCTGGTCTGAGTTTTGCTGAATCCAGAGGGCTGGCAGCAGACTCCTTGTCCAAGATATCGACCAGTGGTGTATTTCAAGATAACTGAGAAGCAAGCGAGCAGGGGAGACAGTTTTCCTGCCGCCGACACATGAGTTAAGAATTCGTCAGCCAGAGCAGCTCACCCTTGTATAACCCACCCTAAAATTGACTGTAATAATAAATCAAGAGGGACAGTTATTGTTTACAAATAAAAAGAACTGTGAACCCTTCAATATTATTTCCACCAGTAACAAACACATGAAGTCGTGATGACAAACAACAACCTAGCTTCAAAAGCCAGTATTACCTCATAGTACTACATCACAACCCTTCACACAGATTGTAATAATATTATATGTCAGGACAAAGATCCTTTGTTTAAATTTTGTACAAAAACATTGTAATTACATTTGATTGTGATTCCTGATTCACTCTGTAGTTGGATCAGGATATCTATTATTGAAAGAAACTAATACATAATTTAAAAGTTAACACTTGACTTACTTAAGCTAGTCTTCTAGAGTGTTATATGTATGTGCTTGTCATAGTGTGGTAAAGTGTTGTGGATCTTAATAAAAGTGTTTATCTGTCTGTTGGTTGTTGTGAACTTACACTTCATCACTATCATAACCCTAGACATTCAACGTAGTCATCACAATATTCCAGAATAAGTCTGATTGAGGTCTAAATGTGGTAGCATAGTAAGGTCATCTGTAACACACTACACTTATTAGATACAGATACCTTCACAGCTGATCTCAGTCAGTACACTAAGTCCCCTATAACTATTTATATAATCCCAACTTACCACACTCATGTCTCTCTTACACACATCTTTGAATCTCAGCTGTGGTCGCCCAACTGTTTTTTTGTCATCTGTCAGTTGTCCATAGAAGATATCTTTCGGGATACGATCATCTTCTATGCGGCGGACATGACCAAGGCAGCATAGTCTGCGCTGTCTAAGCAGTGTATACATGCTCTGAATGCCAGGACATGACAACACCTCGAAATTTGTCACTTTTTCTTTCCACGAAATGCCGAGGATTTGGCGTAGACACCGTAGATGGAAGGTATTGAGTCTTCTTTCTTGTTTAGCATTGGTTGTCCATGTCTCGCTGCCATATAGCAATGTGCTGGTGACGCAGGCGTTATATAATGCAGCTTTGGTCTTCGTTGTGAGTTTGGAGTTTCCCCAAACACACGATATGAGGCGGGCAAAGGTAGCTGCAGCTTTGCAATGCGGCTGTCAATTACAGACGTTGTATATAAAAAGATTATTTCTCTTTGTTCAACCCCTAAATTATTTCAGATTTTTAATCAAGAAATGCGTCTTTTTTGTGTCCATAATTTTTAATTTGCAGATTGTGATGTATTTCTTTTTGTTTTTAAATCTTTTTTCCAGCTTTTTTAGGGACCTTTTTTTTTTACGAATCCCGCAGCCCTCGTTGGTAAGTCATATTTAAGGGGTCGTATAATTGTTTTAAGAATAAATGGAAAAGTCCTGGAACAAGTCAAGAGTTTCTCGTATCTTGGTCATTTAATAATAGAGGATGACAGAAATCAAGAAGAGAATACGAGTTTCCAAACCTAAATTCAACAACAAATACTAACATCTAAATAATTAACTCACAAATCTGAACCAAGAATTAACATACCTTTATATAATCTTCATTACTGTATGGTGTAGAAACAGGGACAACGAGCAAGCGACTGGAAGAATGAACTAAGGCTTTTGAGATGTTGATATAGAACAATTGGGCGCGTCTCATAGTAAGAGAAGAAAACAGATAAAGAGATTCTAGAAACCCTATCAATGAAAAAAGAATTAACTCTTAAAGGCCGGAACGACGCTGGTAGCGTACATCCGCAAAACCCCTAGAAGCCGAAACGACGTTGGGAACGTCACTTTTGTTTTCCGTGAAATTTTTTCCGTATTTTCGTTATGACTCATGACTGAATACTATATGTAGAATATCACTAAAAATCCTTCATATTCTAATTCTACATTCATTTATCTTTACTGTGATGTATAATATGTGTGTCTTTGTTGTGTAATAACTCAGAAACTTTAGAATTTATAAAGGTACTGCTTTAAGGTACAAAAATAATTCTGGCAAAACTCGTGAAAAAATTCCGGCCTGCAAGAGTTAATGAAGGAGATCAAAATTAGATAACTTACAAATTGTGGCCATGTAAAAAGACATAAAACCTTGCTGAAGGCTGTTATAGAAGAGAGAGCTGGACGCAAACGTGCTAGAGAAAGACAGCGCTCTAAGTTGGAAGATAACATCAAGAGACGGACAGGAAAGAGTCTTATCAGAGTGCACAAGTCATTAAGACATGAGAGACGACATTGGAAATCCATTGTAGCCGATTGTCGTGGTGGAAATAACGGCTGAAGATGATGATGATGAATTGTTTTCACAATTTCCTGTTAGGTATTCCTCGTTCCATAACTTACAAAAAAAAATAAATATATAAAAACCAGACGTGTTGATAGCAGTTGATTTTCATTTGGAAACATTTCTGTTCTGAGTGCTTTGATATTAATATCTTTCCACTTTATTGAAATTATTTTTTTTCTTTTTCAACCATTCCTGTTATTTTCGCCAAGTCTGCTTCAAATTTTTCATCCTTCTTTATTATGTGCCAAAATATTTCATAAACAGTCATAAAAGGTTTTTCTAGTTCTATTGTCTCTCTATAATCTCCTTAGAAAAGATGATTAATTGTCTACACCATTCAATCTGTCAAAACTAAGTCTTTGATTTTTCCATTTCTTTCTCTCATTTATAAGTTGTTGTCAGTATATCACTATATTAAATTTAATTTTCCTTTTACATTCTTCAATAACTTTGTTACATTATTTCTTCATTTGCTCGTTTCACCGACCATAATTACTTTGACCTGCTATTTCATTTAAGAAATTTCATTTTTTTTAAATGTTGCCTCGTTTGGGCTAGACGCACCATGATCAACCTAGACTTAGAATCCGTCAGTTATATTAGGGCGCATTTCCAAATATAAAAGACTGTGTGGTCTGCTCGGTATTTGTATTTTTTGCCCTTTATCTAGATTTTCACTTGTCTTGTTCCCTAATGAAAACCTACAATGGCTTGAGACGTTGGTTGGTGTCGCATAGAGATTTATGATCAATAAATTTTCTATATTCTTTTCTTTTCTACCCGTGTCCTCTACTTTATTATCGCTCTTTTATCCTTTTCCTGTTTTTTTTCGCATTCGTTCGTTTGCGACTAAATATTTTTTCCCATTCTGACTTTACCGTTTCTTTTCGCATACTTAGAAACGGATTGTATTGCATCATGTGTCAGTCCCCGGGATGTGAGCGTATAGTGTGATATTTCGTCTAGTCAGACATGATGGCAGACATATCGTCTACACTTTCACCTGACACAGCGTTTCTTCGGCTGAGTTTTTGGCAGAAGGTGCGAACGGTGCCCTCATGCATTGCTCAGGAAGAAGAAATAGTTAGACGGGGTGTTAAAGACGCGTTGTGGCAGTTATGGCCTGCGTCTTAGTTATGTGAAGTGTTAAGAGGAAAGAGGGAGACGGGGTTTTTTGGAAATAGCGCGCATCCTTTGTCTGTTTAAGATATATCTACCCGTAGTTAAACTTGATTTCATTCATACTCCTAAATCTGCAGTAGACAGATCACTCGTGCTAGGAAATATCTTGTATATTGCAAAGTTCTGAGTTTCTTGGCAACATTTTGTTGAGTTCTAGACTACCATTATATTGAAGGATTCTAGTTCGTGGTATTTAATCTGTAGTTCTGTGTGGAGGTAAATATACATATATCTAGTATTTTGTGAGTGATTTAAGTGTTAAATCGCCTATTATATTTCACTAGTTTCTTTTTGTGCAGAAGTAGATAATTATAAGTATGTTATATTCTCTAGTGACGTGTTTCAGTGGAAAACAGAATAAATTATAATTTCTAGCTTAAACTCATGCAGCTATAAATAAATTTAATTTAACTGCTAAATACTCAGTCGAGAATATTTTAAACTAACTTATAACTGCACTGATTCATCATTGAGTATGTATTTCTAATTCATGATGATTGATTTTATGAATTATACCTTATTTCACGGGAGTTTTAAACGATAAGTCAAGCTCGCCGCTTGCAGTTTATAATGTAAGTTATAACCGAGTACATAGTATATATAAGTATTTTATATGTTGTTTTTCCTTATTCAGTTAAAACTGAGGTAGCCCAACTCTACCAGCGTTTTGAACGGACAAATATATGTGAAGAACAAAAACATTTTTATCTTAAAGACTTGGGTGTACAAAGTAAAACCTGTCTAGATTACATTGGCATCCAGAACGCCAGAGTACCCATTACATAAACTTTTTTTAAGATTTAATGAAGTAACGGACCCATCGAGCCTGATTTAATTCTTCCAGAGAGAAACCTCAAGTACATTTCAGCCCTTGTGGCAATCAAAATATTAATATCAGTAACATTCCGACGGAGTTTTGACTAGCTGTGGTGTGACCAAATAAAGTCCTATACTGAGAGAAGGCACCGACCTGACATTCCTCATTACTAGAAAACTAAGCTATTGACACTGTGCTCGCTGGTAACGTTCGTGATTGGACAATTTTTATGTGACTTAAACAGATATCCAAAAATAAGAATAACCAAGAAAGCGTTCCCAGAAGGAGTGAATCCAACCTGTCTTTTTGGAACTGGGGTTCTCTTGGCCAAGACTACCATTGGAGAGTCTGTATGTGCATGTCCTAAAAATTGTGGTTCCAGAAGTTGCTACCAAAGCTGTAAGTACGAATGAAAGCACGTGATCACGGCTGACTGAATAGAGTGAATGCAGGACTGAGTGATTACGTTATTGTTGTATTATGGCACCCATTTTGCTGTCTTAAATTTCGTATGCAACTAGAAGAGACATGGTACGCAACCAGACGATACGTCAAGGCCTTAAATCCTACCCCCTGCAGACCCAAGTAGAACAGTCCCAATTAAGATGGTTTGGCCATGTCTGCAGAATGGGAGAAGATCGGCTACCACGACAAGCATGGGAAACAAAGAGCCAAGGATCCAGACCCCGAGGACGACCCAGAGTATGCTGGGAGGACAACATTAGACAATCTTTGAAGGACCGAGGACTAGAATGGAACCAGGCCAGGAGGAAGATAGCCGATAGGATAGTCTGGCGCTCTCTCTTCCAAACCTCTACACCTCACGGTAGAAGGGGAACGACTAAGTAAGTAAGTAGTAAATTTCTTATGCAAGTTTTGTTGCTAACAATATTGTCCTTAGGATAGATCAGAGTATCCAATTCTGTTCATACCTTTAAAGGGAAATCTTAGACTAAATCATATGTATCCGTGACTCTTTGGGGCTATCACTTTTCTTCTAACAGGACTGTGGGCTATACATCGAGGGAAAGGATCATACCAATGGGTCTATCATTCTTGTAGCAATTCATTGACTTTATGACTATTTGTATATGTTTGATGTAATTTTATATGTTGTGAAGGAAGTTTATTATGATAATTAAACTTCACTTTAACTTATTCCAGTGTGTTGGTCAGTTCGTTCCCAATTATCTATATTTCCATTGTCATAGTTTTCACGTCTGTGTGTCTATTGTAGTCACTTATGTATGTGTGTATGGGAGGTATATATATATATATGTTATTGTGTATTTTATTAGATTTGTCTGACTAATCTAACTCTGTTGTAGATGATACGCTGACTGAGAGAAGCTTCTCGGGTGTCAGAGACAGAATCTACTATATTTTCTCCACCTCACTCGTGAAATCTATTTCTATTTTTATCACCTCCCACTGAGCTCTCACTTATTTTTGTCTATTCAGAAGGGACCAAACTAAGTCTTCATCACCTATCACAAATCTACGACAGTTGGTAGTGTCGTTGACTCAACGTGAAATAATTCCTTATTATCATTGTAACAGTCCACGATTGTTATACTGTGTTCAACAGTCAACTTCTTTCGTTCATTTATAACTGTAATTTAGCAATTGTTATTATTAGCCCATAAAACTGGTTTTGTAAAATCAAATAATTCACACACATTTTGTCAGATTCTTTGCATGTCTCCATAAAATTCTAGGCCTATTTTTTAATCACCTTTTGTGACAGCGCCATTCTGGAATATCATTTTGGCGGCCATTACGGCGTTACTCAGTCAGGTCTTAAAAATAGAACCTAAGTCATGTCCGCTGACAGAATAACAACCAATCAGAGGTATGCTAAACTGCCTGGATGTTAACAGCGCAAAGCTTACCATCTCAATATTCTTTGTCATTTCGATTGCAAGACCCCAAGAGAGAAGTCGTCAAACCAGACATGAAATCCGCAGTTGCCTTGGACACGTGAGTTATTAAGATAGAATATTATTCTTCAACGTTTCGAAGTCCTTTTAGAGAAGATCTGCCAAGAAAGTTCGCAAAGGAAATGATCATTATAGAGCCTACAGCATCGTTCACGTCGGTGAGAGACTATGCCCTACGATTTTCAGAGACCGAATCCGCTTCCGGGACTGGCGTTGCAAGTGTCGAAGTGGCAAGAACAATGACTGTGCCAGATACCCAAGCATTAAATACAGAAGTGGAGCGGCTGAGGACCCAGGTGGCTCAGTTACAAACTAAGCTTGATGAGATGTCCCAGGAGCAGGGGAGACGTACTAGGACAGTTCGTTGTTTTAGATGTAGAAGGCTAGGCCATTTACAGAATCGATGCCCACAGGCACTAAACTTGACCCCTCTGCGGCTAGGAGTCAGGCTACAGAAGGGGAGCAGAAAGACTCAGAGATAAAGATGGTTGGTGGCCAAGCGAATGTGATGTAATGATAGCAGGGAAGAAAGTCAGATGTATTCTTGACACGGGGTCCCAAGTCTCAACTGTTACGGAACAGTGCTTTCAACAGCTTTTTGGAGATCTGGCCCTGGATGAAATTAAATGGGTGCGACTAACTGCTGCCAATAGTAAATTCCATATACTGGTCATCTAGTGGTCGATGTTAAGATTGGAGAGTGTCATGTCAAGTACTGTGGCATCTATGTCGTTAAAAGTTTCAATGGGCCTGACAAAGCGCCTGGTGTAATAGGCAACAACATACTGGCAGAAGTAAAAAGCATCCACCGCTTCCTAAAGTGGCAAGCTCCAGTCAGAAGTGCACAAGAAGCAAGGTTAGATAGGGTGAAGGCGTGGGTTGCAGGAGGAAGAAAAACCAACATACCAGCTCGATCGATCGCTACCATACAGGTGAAATGCAGAAAAAGCTCAAGATCAGAGAAAACACTGCTGTTTGAACCCTCAAGAGACTTGGATTATAACAGGCTGTTAATATGTCACACAATGACTGTACTCATAGGAGGTTTCTGTGAAGTCCAAACAGTAAATCTTGGAGATGAAGACCTTTTTGGCTAGGGTTACTAAAGTGGTAGAACTTTCTGAGGCATGTGTGGACTATGAGAGACACTTCAGAGTTGTTGGAGCTCAGGAGGTGGAGATATCGGCACAGCCAGGATTCCCAGCAAAGGTCCCTGTTAGCAGCCCAGTTGATTTAAATGGGTTTGAGTGCAGTCAAAGTGAAAAGCGCTAACTACAGACGTCACTACAACAATATGACAGGCTGTTAGCTAAAGACGAGAATGATGTAGGATATTCAAGTAAGGTATCTCATTCGATTCAGTTGACGGATGATACTCTAGTAAAACAACCCTATAGGTGCATTCTTCCAGCTTTCTACAAAGAGGTGTATGACCATCTTCATTGTCTCCTCGACAAACAGATAATAAAAGAAAGTTCAAGCCCCTGGGCTTCTCTTATTGTGCTCGTGCGGAAGAAAGATGATAGACTGTGATTATGTGTAGACTTCAGAGCTCTCAATGCTAAGACCAAAAAGAACGCCTCCCCTCTTTCCCGGTTGGAGGAATATTTAGACGCTTTAGGAAGAGCAAAAATATTTTCTTTACTAGATCTAGCAAGTGGCTACTACCAGGTAGCCATGAGGACAGAGGATCAAGAGAAAACAGTGTTCACCACACCATTTGGATTGTATGAGTGCACTATGATGCCTATGGGACTAGCTAATTCAGCCAGTACTTTTGAACGACTAATGCAGAGTTCCATGCACGATATGATGTTCCATCTGTTACTGGTTTATTTAGATGACATTCTTGTGTACTCAACTGGCTTTAGAGACCACCTGCAGCGGTTTGAAAAAGTGTTCCAGCGGTGTGAATTTGAATGGGGTTAAATGTCGCTTCTGCAAGCCAAAAGTGGAATTTTTGGGCCATATGGTATCTGAAGAGGGCATTGGAGCAATGGAGGACAAGATACAGGCTTTCAAAGAGGCATTAATACCCAGTACGCAGACAGAGGTACGCGCATTCCTTGGTTTAGCCAGTTATTATCGGACGTTTGTGCCCGGGTTTGCCACTATAGCACGCCCACTGCATGAACTGGTTGCTCTGTTAAATCAAGACCAAGATCGACAGGGTAAACGAAGGTCCAAGAAAGCTGCCATATGAGAACTGTGGAACCAAGAGTGCGATGATACTTTTTAAGCAATTGAAAGCTATGCTTACATCTACTCCTCTTCTTGTTTTCCCAGATTTGTATGTGCCCTTTATACTAGAAGTGGATGCCTCATACCAGGGACTGGGAGCTGTACTATCACAAGTGCAAGATGGCAAGAGAAGAGTGCTAGAATACTGTAGTAAAGTAAATCTGTGTGACACCCCACTCAAATTTCCCCGCTTCCAAAACTTTAGTTAACGTATTTTTACGCTCTATAAACAACTGCTAATTTTGAAAATTTGTCAAGGGCAAGGTCACATCTACCGCCAACATTTTAACTAAAGAATTTGAATTTTTTTCTAACACCAAGCGTTAAAAGTTACTACCCCCTTTTAAACACACTACCTTTCCCAATATTTATTAACGAACGCCGTAAAATTAACAACCAATAGGCTTGTTACCTCAATTTGTAGAGTCAAGGAAAAAAATTGGTTGTAATGACAGAAAGGCCTTATATGTGTTTTTGAATAAACTTTAATAATTTATTTCTCAATAACTAACGGGAATTGAACAAAAGAGGGTATCTTGAATTATAGGGCTAATATTGCTTAATACATTACCATTAAAGCCTTAAAACCAGCAGCTTCGGGTAGATAGGGCTCGTGATCCTTGGTTGGTAGCTTATCTAAGAGAAGGAACTCTGAATTCAAACCACCGCTGCCTTGCGGGAATATCCATTTATGGAATTGGCTTCGGGAGTAAACCCTGAGGATAAATCCGGAGTCGGAGTCCCTAAGGCAGTCTAGTGTCGATTCGACATTATTCTGGCAACTCCTGCGACATGGCTGGTACCAAACTGTATCGGCTACTGCCGTTCCTTTGGATCTCCCGGCTGTGTGGAGAGGGGGAACATGCTGCATGGGCAACAGCTTGATCTCCATATAACTGTGCCCAAGCTCGCGCCCTGGAGAGGACACTCCAGCTTCACCCTATAGGTGTCGGCAAAACACGGGAAGTAGCAGTTACCGGTTATAAGCATTTTGCCCAATTGGCGTAGGGCATGGCGCCAGGGGCTACTTCCGACAGTGGGAGAGGTTCTAGGATCTCACTGGACAGCTACCGCCCGCTTCAAGCTGGGCAGCCCCCAGTCAATAAGGTGTTGTCCCGCCACTGTCTGCTTTCCCCATTGGGTGCATGGGGATTAGGGTCAAACCCGAACTGTGGACAGAAAATTTTGCACCAAGCAATTATCGAAAAAATAGAAATAAGCAAACTCTCAGATTGGGATGCTGGAACGTCCGGACTATGTTGACTGGACTATCCGAAAACCTACAGGATGTAAACGATGTAAGGAAGACAGCCATAATTAATGATGAGCTTAAACGACTTCAGGTGGATATAGCTGCACTTCAGGAAACGCGCCTGGCGGGCTCTGGAACGGTGAGCGAGAAGGACTACACATTTTATTGGCAAGGGAAAGATCTTAATAAAGCTAGAGAACACGGAGTAGGTTTTGCGGTCAAAAAATCGCTAACTAAAATGGTTGAACCAGGCGAAAATGGATCAGAACGCCTGTTAACGCTCCGCCTGCAAACTAGCACAGGTCCCATCACCCTTGTCAGTGTGTATGCTCCTACTCTGTACTCTGCCTCAGAAGCTAAAGATGAGTTCTACGAGAATCTAACAGCAATTATCAAAAGCATACCTAGGCAAGAACAGCTTGTTCTCCTTGGTGACTTTAACGCTAGAGTGGGTGCCGATAATGTTTCATGGCCTTCATGTCTGGGCAGGTTTGGTATTGGCAAGATGAATGAAAATGGACAACGGCTCTTAGAGTTGTGCGTCCACCATGACCTCTGCGTGACCAACACCTACTTTCAGACAAAACCCCAGCATAAGGTGTCATGGAGACACCCACGATCCAAGCACTGGCACCAACTTGACCTGATTCTCGTCAGAAGGCCACTCCTCAGGTCTGTGCTCTCCACGTGCTCGTACCATAGTGCAGACTGTGATACAGATCACTCCTTGGTTTGCTGCAAAATCAGAGCACAACCAAGAAAACTCTATCATGTCAGACATGAAGGGAAACCACGCATTGATACCAGCAAGATGTCAGACCCTTTCATGATCGCTCAATTCACTGCGACCTTCGAGAAAGTGCTCAGTAGCCCTCAGCATGGTGATACTATTACAGAGAACTGGGAGCATCTACGGAACACCATTCAAAGTACTGCACTTGCCACCTTTGGTAAGAAAACAGCAAAGTCAAATGACTGGTTTGATGCTTCATCAGATGTGATGGCACCTGTCATTGAAGCTAAGCGCAGTGCTATGAATGAATACAAACGTTCACCGAGTGCCAGAACCCTACAGATCCTGAGGGCTACGAGAAGCAAAGTTCAACAAACTGCTCGACGCTGTGCAAATGACTACTGGCTCCAGCTCAGTGAGAGCATCCAGATCGCAGCGCAAACAGGCAACATTAGACAAATGTATGACGGTATAAAGAAAGCACTTGGCCCCCATAAAAGTAAGACGGCACCGCTAAAAACCATCAGCGGAGAGAAGCTAACCGATAAGGGTAAGCAGATGGAGAGGTGGGTCGAGCACTACTCTGAGCTTTACGCTAGAGACAATACCGTTACGCCTGCAGCCCTTGATGGTGTCAACAGTCTGCCAACTATGGAGGAGCTGGATGCCGAACCAACATTAGAGGAACTCAGCAAGGCCATTGATAGCTTGGCCTCTGGCAAAGCACCAGGCAGTGATGGGATTCCTCCTGATTTAATCAAATGCTGTAAGAGCACGCTATTACATCCCCTGCATAGGATGCTGTGCCAGTGCTGGGAAGAGACAACTATTCCTCAAGACATGCGAGATGCCAAGATTGTAACACTGTATAAAAATAAAGGAGACAGAAGTGATTGCAATAACTACAGAGGCATCTCTCTTCTTAGTATTGTTGGTAAGGTTTTTGCCAAAGTCATCTTAATGCGACTACACAAGTTAGCTGAGCGCATATATCCAGAGTCACAGTGTGGATTCCGAGCTGGCAGATCAACAACAGACATGATCTTCTCTCTCCGCCAGCTTCAGGAAAAATCAAGAGAGCAGAAAAGACCATTATATATCGCCTTTATAGACCTCACAAAAGCATTCGACCTGGTTAGTAGGGATGGACTCTTTAAAATCCTCCTGAAAATAGGCTGCCCTTCTAAAATGCTGGAAATGATAAAGTCATTCCATGACGGCATGAAGGGAACAGTCCAATATGCTGGAAGCACGTCACAGCCCTTTGATATACGAAGTGGCGTTAAACAAGGCTGTGTTCTGGCTCCGACCCTCTTCGGAATCTTCTTTGCCTTACTCTTGAAACATGCATTCAGAGATGCAACTGAAGGAATATGCCTTCACACTAGGTCAGATGGCCGTCTGTTTAATCTTTCAAGGCTGAAGGCAAAAACAAAAATCAGAAGGGTCACTATAAGAGACTTGTTGTTCGCTGATGATGCTGCAGTCGTCACTCAAAGCCAACAGGAGCTTCAGAGCTTGATGAATCGCTTCACTAAAGCATGCAAGGACTTTGGCCTCACAATAAGTCTAAAGAAAACGAATGTGCTGAGTCAGGATGTGGGTGCTGCACCAGTTATCACTATCGATAACTATGAATTGGCAGTGGTGCACCACTTCACATACCTAGGGTCTACCATCAATGACAAACTCTCACTGGATACAGAAATCGACAGCCGCATTGGCAAAGCTGCAGCTACCTTTGCCCGCCTCACATCGCGTGTTTGGGGAAACTCTAAACTCACAATGAAGACCAAAGCTGCGGTATATAATGCCTGCGTCACCAGCACACTCCTATATGGCAGCGAGACCTGGACGACCTATGCTAAGCAAGAAAGAAGGCTCAATACCTTCCATTTGCGGTGTCTACGCCGCATCCTCGGCATCTCGTGGAAAGATAAAGTGACAAATGTCGAGGTGTTGTCACGTGCTGGCCTTCAAAGTATGTATACGCTTCTTAGACAGCGCAGACTTCGCTGGCTTGGCCATGTTCGCCGCATGGAAGATGGTCGCATCCCAAAAGATATCTTCTACGGACAATTAGCAGATGGCAAGAGAACAGTTGGGCGACCACAGCTGAGGTTCAAAGATGTGTGCAAGAGAGATATGAGGGCACTGGACATGGATCCAGCAACATGGGAGGATGAAGCTGCCGATCGCACTAAGTGGCGATGCTATTTACGGCGCCACCTCAGACTGGGCGAAGAGAGGCTCACACAAGAAGCAGAGGTGAGGAGAAAACGTCGAAAGGAGCACCAGGAAAATAAGCAGCTGAGGGCTGTCACCTCAAGGGCGCTTTCCCATAGTCAGTTATGACCGAAGGGGCTATTATTATTATTATTATTATTATTATTATTATTATTATTATTACATTACCATAAAGATGTCCTCATAAATAAATTATCTTGATATAGAAAAAATTAATTTTCTAATATTTTCAGTTCAGGAAAAGACGCCTTTAATTACAAAAAAATTACCTAGATGAATACGGTGAAGAATAATTAAATGAAACCATATAGGATGATAAAAGACAACAGGCAGTTTAATTATCAGTTTTGATATTAAAAATCGATCCATAAATAACTGAGATATATGAGGTGCAAACGTAAATCAGACGAACGAACACACTTACAATTGCTCAAAGTTTATATCCTAGGGGAAAACGTTAAAATTTCTGGACGCGTTTCTGATTGGTTAAGTGTGGTAAGCATAGCGGCAATAAAAGTAACATTTTGCCGGCATAGTCCGCCATTTGAAAAATACTATTTGCCAACTTGAGATCAGCGGGAGAGCATTTGTGACCAAGCTTTCGCCGTCTGGACACTACAGCATTATAACTACCCATTTAATGCTAGTCAAGCTTGTGCATATTGTGATATATTCTTACTTGAGGGTAAGGCAGAATAAGTTTATTTGTAGAAATTAATTAACATGTCGGTGTTGCGTGTATATTTTGACGCACATATTACAAAAATCGATATGGCTATTTAATATGGAAAAGATATAGACATTCATTCATTTGTGTATGAAAATGATGTCTATGGTAAAGCTAGATAATTCATGATTGATTCACACTTTTGATTATAGGAGTAATCGTTCTTGAGATTGATTCGGCGCATGGATATGACACTCATGTCCGTACTTATTTGTTAGGGCCAGAAAATATATTAATTTGCTTATTATGTTTATGGCCTGAATTCATATGTATTACATATTATTAGTACAAGTAGAATCAGTCCTATATTGTATATTTTGGATGGGTAGGCAGGACTATATTCTTGTTATGCCGCTCTAGCGGAAGTAGGAGTTGTCTTGACAAGTCGTGATGAGTTCCGATGTACCGTTTACAATGGCGGGTACGCATTTTCAGGGCTGGTACATTTTTTAAGTAAAATGATTTATGAAGTGATTTTTCTTCTGTGGGAGATTGTGTCTCTACTAGAGTTTGTGTTAGAGACTCTCCTAATGTACGGTACCATGTATGATTCGGACTCCAGGTAATTCCAGACCCTATTTTTGATGATCTCATGTCGGTTAGACCTAGCTGGAATTTTGTGCTTCGCAACGCTAGGGTCATGTTTGTCTCGACGAAGATGACGGGCTTCCATATAGCAGTTATGTCTACGTGAAGTAACTGGATTACTGTAGAACTGTTTGGAGGAACTTTAAGAAATGATTCATATGCATTTCAAATTAACTTTGGCTTACATATACCCTCCTGTGAGTGAGTGAGCGACAACTCAGGAAGGCGGCCATGTTACATTCCTGTCATCATATTTTTGAATCACTGTCCAACGAACGGGGCATGTATCTTATTATTCGGACAGTGGCAAGGAGATCTCAATTTTGATAGAAACCCCTTATCGTGGTTTCATAATATGATATAAACTGTGAACATAAAGCAACTTTAGTTACTTACCGATCCGCCTTCACTGACGCGCTTAGTCAGATAGGGATGCGGCCATTATGTATCATGACACCAGAAGCTATTGATGTACTACCCATTATTTATGAATGTGTCATGACTTGGGATCTACTTTGTATGCCTGCAAATTGATGTGTCAACCTGTACCCATGATTTACTCGTTATGTCCCAGTGTGTGCGTCTAAATAAACTGTGTAAACAAAGATTCCAGCAGTCTGCATTGGTGCCTTGTAGACACAAGTGAATGAGTGTTTAGATTGGTCAGAAAACGAACAGTACACCATTCGCGTTAATCACATTCTACACTTCTACTCCATATATACACCATCCTGCGTCGGTTGAATTGACCAAGTTTCGGGCCTGCTTCCCCTGGAGCCTTAGAGGGAAACTACTATTTACAGCTGCCTTTGCCTTCCCTAACTTAGGACTAGGGTGAGTTACCCATTTACAGCTGGGTAGACTGGAGCATGCCTGATCTCAACAACTCTGTACACTACAATGGACATATACAGTAGTGGCACCACAAACAACATGCTACAGTGATTGATAGTGGAGCTTTACAGAAGAAAGAGAACACACCACACTTCTTTCTTTACAGACTGACACTTTACAGTGGTGAGCCAGATTCCTGGGTCCAGCCTACGCAGTTTTGTTGTGTTGAGAATCACATTTTACAGTTGCAAGAACATTTGTTTGACCACATCAACACCAGTAGGACAGCTATACAATCAATGTCAGCTTGACCTGTTCTGACAAGTGTAGCAATATCTGGGTCAGCACTTATTGACATTTGGCACAGTACAGTCAGTGTTCTAAACTAGTGATTGTTAGCCTGTTGAAATAGAAGAGCAATGTTGAACATAAAGTGCAAATTTCATCGTTGGATCTTCTTATGTGCTCAAAAAAATTGAACAGTGTAATAGTTAGAAACCAAATCTATTACTCAATAAAGTGGTAGTCTAATTTGTTAAAACTGAGCATACAGTACAATACATTACAACTGCAACACATTTCAGTATATAATGTACACATTTATGATTTATATGTATTTATGTTTATATATTATTTGTTTATATGTGTGATTGTTATGTGTTTGCGGGCCTGGATGGGAGGTGACTAGAACAGGAAATACCAAGTGATATTGGTCTTGTTCTGGCGTTCTATAAGGAGCAATTTCTTAATTGAAATTTGCATGCAACATAGTTTGCAAATATTTGGTTAGTTGTGACGACTGTTTCATATTTGTATTTGTAACATTTTTCTGTTCTTTATTTTTGTTTGATTTGTTTGTATAATTGTAGGTCTCATCTTTACTTTCATTTCAGTTCTTTACACCCTTATGTTTATACACTGTGGCGTTATTTGTTTTGTTATCTTATTGCAGTTATCATCACAGATTCTGTGATCATTTTTTTTCATTTCTCCTATTTAATTTAATTTGATCTCTGCAAATGTTTTCAGATTGTCTTTTCTTCTTTGTCCTTTGTAATGTCTTTAGTTGACATATGACATAGGAGGTATAGTTGAATACACTTATATTATAGTACAGATCAGTACTTTATGATTATTATTGTTATAAAACAAAGTGTACAAGACCTTTATAAGGCTTGTCTCCCAAAGTGATTGGTGTAGGAAATATTATTTTCCACAGGTATTCAAGTGATCATTGATTACATTAAGGTATACAAGACCTTTGTAAGGCTTGTCTCCCACAGTATTTGAGATATACAGATATTGTTGTCCACAGGTACTCAAGTTATCATTGGTTATTATAAACAAAATAACCATACAGGTTTTTCACTAAGACTAAGTCTATGATATAGACTTGTCTCCCATTAAAGTGAAATAAGGTAATTTATTTACTTTTTCAGGTTTCTGATTTAAGAAGACAAGATGTCTACATTACATTACTTTATTGCACAAGGAAAATCTCTTGATAAGACTGGAAAAGAGTTAGAAGAATGGGCAACTGCTCAATTTGCTATTGCATTAAAATCAGAAGAGAAAAAACAAAAAGATGAGAATAAATGGAAAGCAGAAGTTGAACAAAAGAAGATAGATGCTGAGAATTTCAGATTGCAGATGCAAGCTGAGGAGAGAAAAGCTGTGGCTGAGGAGAGAAAACTTCAAATAGAAGAAAAAAAATTAGAAGCTGCTGCTGAAGAGAGAAAAGCTGCTGCTGCTGCTGAAGACAGAAAAGCTGCTGCTGCTGCTGAAGAGAGAAAAGCTCTGGCTGAAGAAAAAAGATTAGAAAAAGAAGCTGATGCTGCTGCTGAGCTAAAGAAATTGCAGATGCAAGTGGAGGAAAGGAGATTTGATGCAGAACAGAAGAAATTAGAAGCTGCTGCAGAACAGAGAAGATTAGATAAGGAAGCTGAAGAGAGAAAAGCAATAAGAGAACATGAATTTGAGTTAGAGAAATTAAAATTGACAAGTATGAGTAATGTTAATCAGGCATCTAGTGGTAATGGTAAACCCTTTGTGTACAAGGTCAAGGTACCAGCGTTCAACCCTGCCAGTGATGACATAACATTTTGGCTTTCTAGATTTGAACGGGCTTGTCGAGCTCATAATGTTGACAAATCACAGTATGTGAATCAGTTGTCTGAAAATCTAAAAGGGGAGTCTCTGAGTAAGTTATATTTCGTTGAAGAGGCCGACAAGGATAATTATGATGCTATTAGGGCAGCTTTGATAAAGAGATATCAGCTGTCTGAGGAAGGTTATCGTCTTTTGTTTAAAACAATGAGACCTGAGGTAGGTGTAGAATTCTCAGAATTCATCTCAAAAGCACGAATTACACTTTCACGATGGATTGAATTATCCAAAATAGAGAAAACATTTGATGGTCTTACGGATTTATTGCTAAGAGACAAGGTCATGTCTTCGGTAAATAAATCATTCCTAGAGTTCTTACATGAGCGTAAACCTAGTACATTAAAGCAAATGGAAGAATATTGTGACCAGTATGCCACGGCACACCCTGACATGATTCTTAGTAACTCTAACATTAAAGAGAGTATGCCAGTTGCTTCGGCAACAGAATATAATCAGAATCACTCACACAAATTCCAAGGAGCTAAAAATAAATTTGATAAAAAGGTTAATTGGAATAAGTATCAAAACCAAGATAACCACTCAAATCAGGGTTCTTCTTCGAAGAACTGGAATCGGGCTGATAGTCCTCGACACGCGAGGGGTACCCATAATGTTAGAAATTCTCGAAAAGGGAGTAGCTATAGGAACTACCCAAGTGCTTCATGGAGACAAAAGAAACAATATTACAGGGATACTCAATATAATGAGCATGATGATTATGATCATGAATATTATGATTCAAACCCAAATAGGGGTTATAACAGAGGCAATAATAATTATAGAGACAATTATAACCGAGGTAGATCACAACACAAAAGACATGGTAAATCTTATTACCAGGCTAACTCTGCACAACAGGAGTTCCACGACACCGATAATCAGAATAATGATAAAAAAGACTCCAATAGTGTAGCAAATTCCGCTTTCGATTTTGCTAGAGCATCTGAGTGTTCGCAATGCAAAACATTATTCGATCCAACCACAGTTTCTACTTTAAGCTGCGGTCACCCGCTTCCCGCTCTCCATGCGTCAATTGCGCATAATGGAAGGGGTGCTCTTGTCTTTAATAGGGGCCTAATAGATGGTACTCCGGTATCAATTCTTTTCGATTCGGGGTGCACTACCATTGGAGTGAGGCAATCACTCGTAAATCCTTCTCGAGCTACAGGCAATATAGTCAAATGTGTAACATTTGGTGGCACATTGGAGAAGTACTCCACTGCCATTATCAATATTGCTACGCCTTTCTTTACAGGAGAGGTGCAAGCATGTCTCTTGCCGAATCCGATCGCTGATCTTATCATCGGTCGCATTCATGGAGTGAAAGAATGCACTCCACAGCAAATTTCTAATTGGGAAAATGTTAATATGCAATCTGCTAATGCAGTAATCACTAGGGCTCAAGCTCTTAATATGCCACAATCTTCACATTCTGAAGATAATGATGCGCAGATCCAAGATGATCCCTTGGAGATTTCCCACGATTCCTTTATCAAACAGCAGGAAGATGATCCTACTCTAAAGAAATTCTTTACTCTGGCAACAAAAGGTGATCCGAATAAGGATACAAATCGTAAATCTTGGATTACGATGAAGAATGGCGTACTTGTACGTATGGTACAAGACTCCGCTAAGTCCATTCATTCTCAAATCCTTGTGCCTAAAAATATGAGAGTTAAAATCTTACAGCACGCTCATGATTCGCAGTGTGCTGGACATATGGGTTTTTCCCGTACTAAAGCTAGAGTTCTTCAATCTTTCTTTTGGCCTGCTGTGAATAAGGACATACGAATCTATTGTCGATCTTGTAAAGTATGTCAAGAGATTAAATCCAGAGGTCCACGCCATGATGCACCTATTCAGGCTGCAGACATTCCCATTCGGCCATTTCAAAAAATGGCGATAGACATCATTGGTCCATTTAAGATAAAGTCTGCTAGAGGACACCAATTTATTTTGACGTGTGTTGATATGTGCACACGTTGGCCGGAGGCTGTTCCTCTAAAGAGCATAACTACTGCTGATGTCGCAGATGCTCTTTGGTTAATATTTTCTCGTCTGGGGTTTCCAGCAGAAATATTATCCGACCATGGTACCCAACTCATATCGGATACCATGTCTCAAGTAATGTCGACTCTGAAGATAGAGAGATCGCTGAGTAGTATTTATCATCCTATGTCCAATGGGATGGTGGAACGTTTGAATAGAACTCTGAAAAACCTACTAGGTAAGATAACAGAAGATCATCCTCAGGATTGGGATAGGGTTTTACCCGCGGCTCTCTTTGCATATAGAGAGGTCGCCAACGAACATACAGGATTTTCTCCCTTTGAACTTGTCTTTGGCGCGAAACCGCGAGGTCCTATGTCCTTACTTCATGATCTTATAACTGCTGATAATATTGTCGATGACACAAAATCCTCTTATGAATATGTCATCGCACTTAGACACAAGATTATTGAAGCATGCAAATTGGCAACTGCTTCTTCTGAATTTGCGAAACAGAAGGCAAGGGAATTTGCCAATAAAAAGAGATGTTTGCGACAACTTTGTCCAGGTGACAAAGCATTTGTCTTGCTACCTTGTAGGGAAAATAGACTTCTCATTTCTTGGAAAGGTCCGTACGATATAATATCAAAAGTTTCCGATGTTGACTATATCGTCGATATTGACGGGAAGCGTAAAACCTTCCACATCAACATGCTCACGGAATTCCATGAACGTCCTGATTATTTACAACCTGTTTTCCAGGCAACGGACGATTTTCCAGTCCAACATGGACAGTACTCATCTCTGTCAGTAATACAGGATGAGGAAACGAGTTTCTCGGATGTAAATTTACCTTTTCCAATGATTCCTCTTCACTCTAATGAATCATGGAAAGATGTTGCAATTTCTCCAGAATTATCTCCAGGAGAGCAGAAACAAGTTTCTACTATGTTAGAACAATTTCAGGATGTCCTTACTGACATTCCTGGTCAAACTGATGTCATTCAACATGACATTATTCTTACTGACCATAGTCCTATAAGAGTCAGACCGTATCCTATCCCGATACATTTTCAAGCACAGGTAGAGAAAGGGTTGGATGAGATGATAGAGTTAAAAATTATTGAACCATCCACATCAGCATATTCTTCGCCGATGGTTATTGTACGAAAAAAAGACAATAACATACGTCTTTGCGTGGATTATCGCAAATTGAACCAAGTGACTAAATTTGATGCTGAACCTATGCCTTTACTAGAAGAGCTACTTACGAGACTATCGAATTCTCATTTCTTTACTAAACTCGATTTGTCTAAGGGATATTGGCAAGTTCCATTATCCGAACACGCCAAACCGTTTACTGCTTTTTCGACGCCTAGGGGTCTATTCCAATGGAATTTCATGCCTTTCGGTCTTATGAACGCCCCTGCAACATTCGTACGCATGATGCGTCGAATCCTATCTCATCGCTCAGATGTCATTGCGTATCTTGATGACATCTGTCTTTTCAGTGATACTTGGAACGATCACTATAATGGGATAAATGAACTATTGTCTATCTTACGCGAGCATAACCTGACAGCGAAACCATCGAAAGCATGTATTGGTTTTAGCGAAATATCTTTCTTAGGACACCGTGTTGGTCATGGGTTCCTAAAAACAGAAGACCATAATACAAGTAAGATACTTAACATTTCTATTCCTAAGACTAAAAAGCAAGTGCGAAGTCTCTTAGGTCTAATACAATTTTATGGACGATTCATTCCGAATCTGTCCTCCATTATGTCACCTCTTTCTTCCTTGCTAAAGAAAGGGTCTCCTAATGTAGTCCATTGGACTCAAGAATGTCAATCCTCTTTGGATAAGGTTAAAACTATGTTTTCTACTTCACCTATCCTAGTATTGCCTTCTAAGGATAAGACATTTATTCTTCGTAGTGACGCTTCATCCACCGGGATTGGAGCAGCACTAATGCAAGAGTACTCTGGAACTCTGCATCCTGTGATGTATATTTCTCGGAAATTAAATGCCGCAGAGAAGAATTACTCGGTCCTAGACCGTGAATTATTGGCTATGGTTTGGTCAATCCTTAAACTGCAAAGATTTCTTCTGGGCGCGCATTTCATCGTGGAAACTGACCAGAAAGCTCTTACGGCTATTCAGAGTAAAAATCTGAAGAGCGCGAGATCAACGCGATACGCGATTGCTCTGCAGCCATTTCATTTTTCGGTGCGAGCTATCCGTGGGTCAGAAAATGTGATGGCAGATATTTTGTCTAGATGCCCACATGATTCATAACTGTTATACAACTTTGATACAGTTGTTTCTATGTTGAAATGTGTACACATATGTAATATATCATATATTGATTGTAACACTACTTAGCGGTTCATTGATATTTATTCACCGCTGATCTTTCAATGTTTTTTCGTCTTTGATGATCATGATGTTAAGATATCTTAGATGAAATTTATGTATAAACTAATGTAGAAATTGTGTCATTGCTAATATTGTAGTATGCGTTGGTGACACCTCTCTGGAAATATTTATACTTAGAGAAGTACTTTCTCTAAGGTCATAAAACTTATGCTTATCATCTGCGCATTGTTATTGGTGCGTTGTGAGCCTATTGTATGTTGCTCCTAGATGTATTTCAAAAAAAAAAGTACCATTTTTTTTTCCCGAGGGGTGTGGTAATCTGTTGCGTGTATATTTTGACGCACATATTACAAAAATCGATATGGCTATTTAGTATGGAAAAGATATAGACATTCATTCATTTGTGTATGAAAATGCTGTCTATGGTAAAGCTAGATAATTCATGATTGATTCACACTTTTGATTATAGGAGTAATCGTTCTTGATATTGATTCGGCGCATGGATGTGACACTCATGTTCGTACTTATTTGTTAGGGTCAGAAAATATATTAATTTGCTTATTATGTTTATGGCCTGAATTCATATGTATTACATATTATTAGTACAAGTAGAATCAGTCCTATATTGTATATTTTGGATGGGTAGGCAGGACTACATTCTTGTTATGCCGCTAAGGCGGAAGTAGGAGTTGTCTTGACAAGTCGTGATGAGTTCCGATGTACCGTTTACAATGGCGGGTACGCATTTTCAGGGCTGGTACATTTTTTAAGTAAAATGATTTATGAAGTGATTTTTCTTCTGTGGGAGATTGTGTCTCTACTAGAGTTTGTGTTAGAGACTCTCCTAATGTACGGTACCATGTATGATTCGGACTCCAGGTAATTCCAGACCCTATTTTTGATGATCTCATGTCGGTTAGACCTAGCTGGAATTTTGTGCTTCGCAACGCTAGGGTCATGTTTGTATCGACGAAGATGACGGGCTTCCATATAGCAGTTATGTCTACGTGAAGTAACTGGATTACTGTAGAACTGTTTGGAGGAACTTTAAGAAATGATTCATATGCATTTCAAATTAACTTTGGCTTATATATACCCTCCTGTGAGTGAGTGAGCGACAACTCAGGAAGGCGGCCATGTTACATTCCTGTCATCATATTTTTGAATCACTGTCCAAAGAACGGGGCATGTATCTTATTATTCGGACAGTGGCAAGGAGATCTCAATTTTGATAGAAACCCCTTATCGTGGTTTCATAATATGATATAAACTGTGAACATAAAGCAACTTTAGTTACTTACCGATCCGCCTTCACTGACGCGCTTAGTCAGATAGGGGATGCGGCCATTATGTATCATGACATTGGAAGCTATTGATGTACTACCCATTATTTATGAATGTGTCATGACTTGGGATCTACTATGTATGCCTGCAAATTGATGTGTCAACCTGTACCCATGATTTACTCGTTATGTCCCAGTGTGTGCGTCTAAATAAACTGTGTAAACAAAGATTCCAGCAGTCTGCATTGGTGCCTTGTAGACACAAGTGAATGAGTGTTTAGATTGGTCAGAACACGAACAGTACACCATTCGCGTTAATCACACTCTACACTTCTACTCCATATATACACCATCCTGCGTCGGTTGAATTGACCAAGTTTCGGGCCTGCTTCCCCTGGAGCCTTAGAGGGAAACTACTATTTACAGCTGCCTTTGCCTTCCCTAACTTAGGACTAGGGTGAGTTACCCATTTACAGCTGGGTAGACTGGAGCATGCCTGATCTCAACAACTCTGTACACTACAATGGACATATACAGTAGTGGCACCACAAACAACATGCTACAGTGATTGATAGTGGAGCTTTACAGAAGAAAGAGAACACACCACACTTCTTTCTTTACAGACTGACACTTTACAGTCGGCCACATAGTTTATTGTGCGCCATATTCGGATATTGCTTAGGGGAAAGATTAATGTCACGACGCCCTAAGTAGGAATGCAGTTTTATTGTGAAATTGTGTCAAATGTTTTTGTAAATTTGCCATAACATTTTACGACTGTAAGTCCAAAACAGAAAAAAGGATAGTGGCTTCTGGAGTGCCACAGTGTTCAATTAACATCTGACACCACACCTAGAAGTTGAAAAGAAATAAATGACCAGTCGCAAGATTTGGGCACCCCTACTGATAGTATGGAAGACAAGCAATGCTTCAAGGATAGAGGTCGTGAAGTTATGTGTAACAGATGAGAATACACATCCCTGATTATATAAGATGGAGATAAGATCTGGTGCAAATGGTCAGCACACGTGTCTGACCCAGGTAAGCGTACTGTCACTGTCAATTAGTTGTGAAAGTGTTATAAGACAGGCATTATAGGGAGGGAATGTTCCTTCTCATTACAAGTCACATCGCGATTTAAAAAGTTGTGCAACTATCCTGGAGAAGACAGAAATTGCAGGCAGTGGACGCTCACAATACATGCTGAACTACAGGCCGTCTTTTCTTCCAGAAGGCAGGCACTATCGGTGTGATCATATATACAGTGGGGAGCAACCAGTCTCAGACAGGCTATTAAGCTAAGTGCCTTACCTGGGCACATGACAGCTCATCCACACAAATAAAATAACAATCCACAACATAGATTTCCTGACCTGGGGAGGATGTAGACAACAGATCTTCAAACAATAGTTTAGTTACAAGTTCAAGTATTTAAAAAAGACTGTGAGGTGCCCAAGAAAGTGACATTTAGTGATACAAGTCATGAACACTTGTTCAACATATTGATTTCTATACTGCAAATAAAAACTTCTCGTGAGTTTGATACTTCCTGTCCAAAACATTGAAGTACAGGAAGAATAAAACCATATATATATATATATATATATATATATATATATATATATATATATATATATATATATATATATATATATATATATATATATATATATATATATATATATATATATATATATATATATATATATATATATATATATATATATATCTGTATATATCTAATTCTACAACCAGCCTTACTTCATTATTTTTACTAAGTTAAAGTTCTATTTTACCATTTGTCATACATCATAATAATTGCATTACCCTAGACACTTGCCATACACACCCTCACAGATTCTTTAGTCAGGTGAGATCTCAAGAGGTGACAGGGACCCAGAGACTTTCAACATCATCATCCTTTACTCTGGGAACTTGCATAGTCTGACCTCACCTTGATTGTCTATACACCCTTACTCTGTTCAGAGAAGGGGGTATTGCTCATAAGACCAGTTCCTTACCTGGCACTATTCTAGTGTCATCTGACACATCTAATTGTCCAAGGGAACCTATATTCTATACTCTAAAACCTCTTACCACAAATACGCCAGTTGCACTCTGCGACCGTCAGAGAAAAACGCCAAAAGTAGCAAGAAACTACAGTTACTAAGTTTGAAATGGGCTGTGACGGAGAAGTTCAGGATTTATCTACTTGGAGCTCAAGTTGAGGTGTTCACCGACAACAGGAGTTTGACTCTGTAGCAAAAGTCTAAGCTTGGCGCAATTGGACAGAGACTGATAGCACAGATGTCAATGTTCAATTATACTAGCAAACACAGGGCAGGTAGAGCGAATGGGAATGTTGATTACCTCTCTCGGTACCCTCTTGAGAATCTAGAACACACAGATGAAGATAATGATGTTGCTATCAGTTACATAGCCAGCCCACACAACAGCTATACCCTCAAGGCTACGTTTGCTGCAGAATATGGAGTTAGGAGCCGTGTTGGGAGCAGTGGAGATGAGAGATACAACAAACCCAAATCCAGTCACTGACACTATCTTTTTCATCATATTCTCTTAAGGAACTGTTAGCACTGCAAGAGGCTGATACTATTATGACAGTCTCCAGAATTGTAATAGATGGTACTAGATTGCCCAAAGAGGAGATAAGGAAACTATCAAAGCCAGCAAAGAAGCTACTAAGGCAGCGTAGGCGCTTAACACTAATCGGAGGCTTACTGTATCGGACAGTAAGCGGACCAAATGGGACTACGATCATGCAGCTAGTGGTTCCAGAATCTTTAAAAAGGCGAGTGCTTGAGGCGTTGCAAGAAACTGGGCATCAGGGTCGTGAAAGCATGTTGTAGATACTGAGAACCAGGTGTTTCTTGGATGGCATAACGTCTGATGTAGAAGCATTATGCAGAAGGTGCAGTAGATGCAATATAGCAAAAGCCCCGCAACTTAAGCTTCAAGGTCCATTGGGTAACCTGTTGGCATCCAAGCTTTTTGAAGTAGTCGCCATGGACTTTACGTTGCTGGAAAGAGACACGCGAGGCTATGAGAATATACTCAGAATAACTGAAGTATTTAGCAAGTTTGCTGTTGCCGTCCCAACTAGAGACCAAAAAGCAACCAACGTGGCCCGAGCGTTAATATAAAAGTGGTTTCTGTACTTCGATGTGCCGCAGAGGCTGCACTCTGACCAGGCTAGAAATTTCGAATCAGCGGTCATATCAGAACTGTGCAAAATATATAGCATCAAGAAAAGTCGAACGACGGCATACAATCCGCGTGGCGATGGCCAGTGTGAGCGGTTTAACATGCCTTTGCATGATCTCTTGAGGCCATTATCCGCCAATGAGAAACGGAGATGGTCTGAGCATCTGGCAGAGGTCCTTGCAGTCTTCAACGCTACTCCTCTTGCGTCAACGGGTTACTCCCCTTACTACCTTTTGTTTGGGAAGGAGCCGAAAATGTCCATTGATTTCATATTGGGCCATTCATCGGGTGAAGAAGAACCAGCAACGGTTGACAATGGCTTGAAGGACACATTTCTAGGCTACGAGAGGCGCACGTAAGAGCAGAGGCACAGTTACAGATGTTTACTATAGTCAGGAAAGAGAGATTTGACAAGTTGCCGTGTTTTGTTCCGCTACAGGTGGGAGAACTGGTAAGGAAGAGAATGCATTAAGCTGAAAGATCTAAAATTCGTGACATATGGTCAGAGGAGGAGGACATTGTTGTTCGTGCTCCCACAATGACAGGAGGTCCATATGTCATCCAACGGACAGATGGAGCGAGTCCAAGCATTAGAGTCACTGGCAACGAACTGAAACGAAGTAAAGACAAAGATGACGGAGAGTCAGGTAGATACGACGTTAGGCCTACCTGAGGTACATGTGTTGCCAGATGAGACAGACCCTGGGAAGAACGTCCAAAGTCTAAACCCTGAACCAGGCTGGTTCCCCCTGCAGCCGTTAAAGAGTCCTACCCGGAGACGATCTGAGAGATTACAACTGAAGAGCCAAAGGTAGTGCAGTTGTCGAGACGAAAACAAAATCAGGCGCGGAATATGTGACAGCGCCATTCTGGCATATCATTTTGGCGGTCATTAGGGCGTTACTCAGTAAGGATCTAAAAATAGAACATTAGTCATGTCCGCTGACAGAACAAAGCCAATCAGAGGTATACTAAACTGCCTGGATGTTAACAGCGCAAAGCTTAACATCTCAATATTCTTTGTCATTTCGATTGCAAGACACCAAGAGAGAAGTCGTCAAACCAGAATTCTACTTCACCCTCAGATGTCAACTTGAATAAGTTCAAAGAAAGCAGCTTTCTTAGTTTGATAGTCATTTATACAGTGTAAAATCAATATTGTTTATCGATAGTGTTTTAAATAGCTTTGTTAAGCCATTATTTCTATAATAGTTAGTATTTTAATGTGAAGTTACCATATAATTTACAACCACGCGGCTTTATGTGGATTGTTATCGTGGCTGTATGCTGTTTTCGAAAGATGGCGTAACCATGAGAGCACGTGGTATGACTGGGTACCTATGGCTGGTTGATCATGGCTGACTGTGGTGAGCGTATGTTTTCTGAATGGTAAGTGTTATCATTTATGCTATTGATTTTAACTTAAACATTGTTTTTATATATTGTTTTTCAGAACGTCCACGATCACTGTCTGGGTGTTCGGTAGAATTAAATGTTGTCCTATATAAGGCTTTGTGTTGCTTGAATTGCTAAGTCTGCTGCTGAGAGGGTTGCAAACAACCAATAATTGAAAACCCTGTCCCACGATCCTTTATTAAATTTTCTTAGTGCATGGGTCTTTGATGGAGGTAGCCACATCGACATACGTTCGCCCCAACCACACCTAGCCCCTGTCACACTTTTATTATACCTCCATTGAACGCTTTTAACAATAATTTAAAAACATTTAATATATACTCCAAACATGCCTACATCTGTCTATATGTCGTTTTTAATATGGGTATATAATTAGCAGTGACATAAGAAAAAATTTAAGATGGGTTTATATTTTCCTGTTCGCCATTCGTCTCTCGTATACATGTTCATGTATTCTGTGGAATACTCAATTGCTGTTGTACGATGTTGTAATAGTTTGAGTATGAGATTGTAATAAGAATATTCCTTTTGTAAGACGTTTTACCTCTTAAAGGACGAGACAGTGTTGGAGGAGGGGGGGCACGCAGAAATGCCGTCCCTAGAACATGAAAAGTGGGGTGTTGTTGTTACACTAGGGCTACTGAGCTTCTCTCTGTTTTGCAGCCAATACCAAATTGAACTCCTTGGTATTATCTACAATGTAGATCTAGGCTTTTCCTGTGGATTTTATGCCATTTCGAAACATGTTGAGTTTACGTCGTGAGCTCCAGTTTCTCCAGCTTGAATTGCATTTAAGGGATCATCACATCTGGCCCAAAGCTAGGAGGAAGATTCGTGTGCGCATTCCACGTCATCCAAGGGGCTCTTCAAATATGCAGAGCTAAAATACTGTGCTCTGATTACGGGTTCTTCCAAGGAATTGTTACGTCCTGCACAGAGACACTTTTCGGCTCCCCCTGCCTATCATGGGTCCATAGTGAGATCTTCTTGCATGCAGCCAACCAAATACAAGCCAGAATTGTGCCTCTGGCTCAAGTGACTCGTCCAAGCTCAGCGTGCAATGCTGGGTTCTCAACATGTTTCACCACAGGGAGAATCCCTGGAAGTGTTTGGATCATTTCAAGAGTCATAGGAGTGTATTTAGCCTCTCAGACAGAGGTTCACCCTTTACATCGTATATTATAGCATTGTGCTTAGATGGTAGTAATATAAGGAAGACTCCAGATATGCCTCCATGCATGAAAAGTGGTGTAAAACAGAAGAGAAAATGGACATCTGTGAACTATGGCACACGAAAATGTCAATAGCAGGACATCAAAAATAACGTAAAACAGACCACACAATGGTTATTTGTAAACTATGGCACACGAAAATGTCAATAGGCAGGACATAAAAAATAGTGTAAAATAGAACAATAAATGGATATCTGTAAACTATGGTACGCGAAAACATCAATACTGGGACATAAAAAGTTGTATAAAACAGAACGGAATATTGATCTGTAAAATATAGTGTGCGAAAACATCAATAATAGGACACGAAAAGTGGTGAAAAACAGAGGAAATAATCGATATCTGTACACTATTGTATGCGAAAATATCAATATCATGACATGGAAAGTGGTGTAAAACAACAGAAAATGAATATTTGTAAACTATTCGAAAATATCAATATCAGGACATGGAAAGTGGTGTAAAACAATAGAAAATGCATATTTGTAAACTATGGCATGCGAAAATGTCAATATCATGATTGAAAAGTGGTGTAAAGCAATAGAAAAGGAATATTTGTAAACTTCGGCATTCGAAAATGTCAATTTCATGACATGGAAAACGGTGTAAAACAATAGAAAATGAATATTTGTAAACTATGGCATGCGAAATTGTCAATATCAGGACATGAAACATGGTGTAAAACAATAGAAAATGAATAGTTCTAAACATGTGGTGTAAAACAATAGAAAATGAACACTTGTAAACTATAGTATGCGAAAATATCAATATCAGGACTTGAAAGGCTGTGTAAAACAACAGAAAATATAACGGATGTCCGTAAACCACGTCATACGAAAATATCAATAGGAGAACTGACACAGAAAATCAAAGAATAGAGATCTGTGAAGAGATATACCTCTGACCCCTCGTGGCATGATGCTCAATGATAAATATAGAGTCTTACCTTCTCTCCTTTTGAAAACACTCAACGCCCAGTGTTCAGGATAAACTCTCCCAACAGTGCACCACGTAGAAATCAAGATTTGAAACATGTGCGACGACAGCATAATACGCACATAGAATCTCACATAATCCAGTCTAACCATACATTAGTAAAGCGATATCCGTCACACGTACGGTTTTGTTCTGTTCTGCTATGCCTACCCATGTCTCCAAAGTTAACAGAGTTCACCGTACAGTTTGAATACAGGTAACCTGACATATGACCTTTTAAAACAACTCACGGAGACAGAAGTCTCGATCGATATTCCGGAATGACCAAACTTGAGGACTCAAGTAAAAATATTTAAACACTTTAATATTGTATTGATTAATTCACTGAAGATATCTTGATTATTCCTTGAGGCATCTTCATTCTTTTTACACCAGTTGGACGAAATTCACACCAGTTGGACGAAATTCACACCAGTTGGACGAAATTCACACCAGTTGGACGAAATTCACACCAGTTGGACGAAATTCACACCAGCAGGAAGCATGCGTACTGGTAAGTAATGTTTAAAAATTTACTTCTTAGCTACAGAACTATTCTTGAATTGAAATCTTCATAGCCTACTTCCATCTCTAATACGGAGATTTCTGTGAAAGAAAATATAAGAACACAAATTTGCTTGATTGTACATGGTGGTGTGAGATTTATTTGGGAGAAAGAATAATAGCTAATTAGGTTAATGATTTTTGGAGGATGTACCAAAATGGTGTTTTGGTACATACCACTGATGCGTGATGCCATATGATGATGGATGGTATCCGCATGTCTGGTTTTGTGTAGTGTGCAGATGTGTTCAGTCAACACAATGTTCATACAAAAATAACAGGGCAATCCACATAGGACGTCAGTAAACTCACGACGTATAAAGTCAATGATTCTTGAAACAGCCGTTGACGTTTTTCTTCATTATTTATTGTGGACGCCACAGTGACAAAATGGTTACGCGAATATGTAGACACATCAAACAGTCATTATCACAGCAACATTCAATACAGCAATAGACGGTAGACAGCATTACAATGATGAGTCAGATGCATGTTATATTTCATAGTGCTGTAAATGTAGTCAGGTGAAAAACTCCATCCTTTTCTATAACAGCCAGGAGATAACCAGATGTATGAGATCAGTTCACTCTCCTTAGTCTGACTTCAGCAAGACAGACACGTCTGCCGAAGTATAAATAATGTCCTCAAAAATATCCTCTAGATAATAAAGGTTTTTCAAACCTAGTTCATTTAACAAAGTAGCAAGTAATGGTCCTTGGTACCTGCATCAACCGATGCAGTACAATACAGCGACATGTGAGCTAGGAAAACATCTCGTGACGACGACTTTCGAAGACAGGCTATGAATCGAAATCGCTCACGACCCAAAATCGATAGAGTTAATGAAAAAGTCAATTTACCTTGCTTTCATGAAATACACAGAAATATCACGCCTCCCGGCATGTGGGAAACACTAGAGGTATTATCTCGAATAAACGAAATATCCATTAAGAGGACTACACATCCCTGACAGAACAAAAAATAGCGGAGATCCCCTCTTCAACGAGGCATCTCTTTCGCCATTCCAAATCGCTCACTCCACTAGTGGTGGGCGGAAACCGATCGACCAAAAAGCAAGACAAGTCATGCGCAGTCCAGCGCAAAATGACCACAGCTCAAACTTAACTGCATTCGATACCAACGCGAGAAGACAAATGCTTACCGAGAAAAGTGACTATAAATTTCAAGCAGTTGTTGCCCTTGCGTTACAAAATAGATATTGAAATAAAACGATGTTGCGAGAATTTATCACGCAACATATCACCACCTCCTCCCGATAAAAAAAAAATGTGGAACATATTTTTTTTTTAAATATCAAAGAGCATGCGATAAGCGGCTCAAAACGCACGAATTATGCGCTGATAATTAATTAAATTGCCAAACAATAGGCTAATTATAGCGTGTCTGGTGAGGATATACCTCAACAGAAAAATAAATATGTCTCAAAAAATATTCACATCGGGGAGGTGTCACCAACACACATCACGTTAGCATGTAAACACAATATACGTATGCAAGTTACTATAATCATCATTAAACAGCATACTCTAATATTGTCTTTAAAAATGGATGTACAAATCTGATAGGAAAATTTACATAGTACATTCTTTGACATGTAATGACATAAGTACATAGTAAAGTTAAACTACATGACGATCCAGGACATATGCTCTGGTATTCCGAGGGTAAGTACACAATCTAGAACTCGTCATGCTTGATACTAGTAAGGTAAGTCCTCAGCTCAACAATGACATTCTGAGAAAGTACAAGCAATATAATGCTAATTAATAACTAATATGCTTCATAAGGTACAATACATTATTAATAATTGTGGCTGTTTAGTAAACTAACGGCCCTTATATTAACTACTCAGTCCTCCTCTATCATCTTAAAAAACGAACAGAAGAAGATGACAACAAAGCACGATAGTGTGTACATATAAAGTAAGTACAGATGTGCTAATCTATTGTAGAAATATAGGTGTGTTATGACTCTGTAATATATGGAAATATAGGACAGAAGTATTAGTTGGAGTCATGTGGGCATCTAGACAAAATGTCAGCCATCACATTATCCGCACCACGGATAGCTCGTACCGTGAAGTGAAAAGGTTGAAGAGCTATAGCATATCGAGTGGATCTCGAACTCTTCAAATTCTTAGTCTGAATAGCTGTAAGAGCTTTCTGATCAGTCTCTAGAATGAAATGTGCGCCCAGGAGGAATCTTTGTAGCTTTAGAATTGACCAAACCATCGCTAACAACTCACGGTCTAAAACCGAGTAGTTCCTCTCTGCCGCATTTAGTTTTCTAGAAATGTACATAACAGGATGCAGAGTATTTGCATATTCTTGCATCAGTGCTGCTCCAATCCCAGTGGATGAAGCATCACTCCGAAGAACAAAAGTCCTATCAAGAGTAGGTAATCTTAAGATGGGAGGAGAAGAAAATATATTCTTGATTTGGTCTAGTGAAGATTGGCATTCTTCAGACCAACGGACCAGATTAGGCGAACCTTTCTTCAACAATGTTGAGAGAGGTGCCATGATCGAAGATAAATTTGGAATAAATCTCCCATAAAATTGAATTAAACCTAAGAGACTCCTAACTTGTTTCTTCGTTTTAGGAACAGAGATGTTCAGTATTTTGGAAGTATTGTGGTCTTCTGTCTTCAAGAGACCATGACCAACACGATGACCCAGGAAAGAGATTTCACCAAAACCAACAAAAGCTTTAGAAGGTTTTGCTGTCAAATTATTCTCACGTAGAGTGGACAGTAAGTCATATAACCCTAAATAGTGATCTTCCCAGGTATCACTGAAGAGACAGATGTCATCTAAGTATGCGATGACATCCGAACGATGTGACAGAATTCGACGCATCATGCGAACGAAAGTGGCAGGGGCGTTCATGAGACCAAAAGGCATAACATTCCATTGAAATAGACCCCTAGGTGTAGAAAAAGCAGTAAGAGGTTTGGCATGCTCTGCTAAAGGCACTTGCCAATAACCTTTAGACAAGTCAAGTTTAGTGAAGAATCTAGAATTAGAAAGTCTAATCAGTAGATCTTCTAACAAAGGCATCGGTTCAGCGTCGAACTTTGTGACCTGATTCAATTTGCGATAATCAACGCAAATTCGTATGTTCTTATCCTTCTTCCGGACAATAACCATGGAAGAAGAATATGGTGAAGTCGATGGTTCAATTATATTTAATTGAATCATTTCATCCAATTCCTTTTCCACTTGCGACTGAAAGTGTATAGGAATAGGATACGGCCTAACCCTAATTGGATTATTGTCGGTAAGAATTATGTCATGTTCTATGACATCTGTGTGTCCAGGAATGTCAGTGAGAACATCCTGAAATGTTTGTAACATCGACGAGACTTGTCGATGTTCGTCACCAGAAAGATTAGGAGAAACAGAAACGTTTTTCCAAGATTCCGTGGAATGTAATGGAACCACTGGAAGGGGAAGGTTGACATCAGAGAAGGTAGCTTCCTCATCCTGTATGACAGACAGGGATGAATAATGACCGTGAGGTGCAGGAGCATCATCCGTTGCCTGGAAAATAGGCAGCAAATAGTCCGGACGTTCGTGAAATTCCGAAAGCATGTTTATGTGGAAAGTTTTATGCTTTCCATCAATATCGACCACATAGTCAACATCGGAAATCCGAGAGACTATTGCATACGGACCTTTCCATGCAATAAGAAGTCTATTTTCCCTACTGGGGAGTAGGACGAATGCTTTGTCACCTGGACAAAGTTGTCGTAGACATCTATTCTTGTTAGCAAACTGCCTTGCCTTCTCTTTAGCAATTTCTGATGAAGCAGTTGCTAGCTTACATGCCTCAATGATCTTTTGTCTAAGAGCAATGACATACTCATATGAGGATTGAGTTTCATCGCTAATATCATCGGCAGTGATGAGATCGTGTAATAAAGACATAGGGCCGCGTGGACGCGCGCCAAAGACAAGTTCGAAGGGAGAAAATCCTGTGTGTTCATTAGGGACTTCTCTATAGGCAAAGAGAGCCGCGGGTAAAACCCTGTCCCAATCTTGAGGATGATCTTCAGTTATCTTACCAAGCAAAGTCTTGAGCGTTCTATTCAGACGCTCAACTAACCCATTAGACATAGGATGGTAGATACTACTGAGAGATCGTTCAATATGTAAGGTAGACATTACCTGTGACATAGTGTCAGATATGAGTTGAGTGCCATGGTCTGACAATATTTCTCTGGGGAACCCCAAGCGAGAAAATATCAACCAAAGAGCATCTGCGATATCTGTAGTAGATATGCTCTTAAGAGGAATAGCCTCTGGCCAACGTGTGCACATATCGACACATGTAAGGATAAACTGATGTCCTCTGGCCGACTTGACCTTAAAAGGGCCAATAATATCTATGGCCATTTTCTGAAACGGCCGAATAGGAATGTCAGCAGCCTGGATAGGCGCAGCATGTCGTGGTCCTCTAGATTTGACCTCCTGACATACCTTGCATGATCGGCAGTAAATACGAATGTCCTTATTGACAAAAGGCCAAAAGAAAGCCGCAAGGACTCTCGACTTCGTACGGGAAAAACCCATATGTCCAGCACATTGCGAGTCATGAGCATGTTGTAATATTTGCACTCTCATGCTCTTGGGAACAAGAATTTGCGAATGTGCCGACGTAGTCGAATCTTGTACCATACGTACAAGTACGCCGTTTCTCATTGCAATCCAAGATTTTCTATTTGTATCCTGATTCGGATCACCTTTCTTCGCAAGAACGAAGAATTTTTTTAAAGAAGGATCTTCTTCTTGCAATTTTATGAAAGAGTCACGAGTGATTACTAAGTGACTATCTTGGCTATCAACTTCATTATCACTATTCAGTGAAGTTTCGGGTGTTTGTAGAGCTTGTGCTCTTGTAACTACTGCATTTGTAGCTTGCATGTTATTATCTTCCCAAGCAGCAATCTGCTGTGGGGTACACTCCCTAACTCCGTGAATACGACCAATAATAAGGTCCGCAATAGGATTAGGTAAGAGACAAGCATGCACATCTCCAGTAAAGAAAGGAGTGGCAATGCGAATTACAGCAGTAGGATATTTTTCTAGAGTGCCGCCAAATGTGACACATTTAATAACCCTTCCTGTAGCACAAGATGGATCTACAAGCGATTGTCTAACACCAATAGTGGTGCATCCGGAATCGAAAAGTAGTGAGACCGGAGTATCATTAACAAGACCCTTATGTAGAATTAAAGAACCCCTCCCGTCATGCGCAACAGCAGCAGGAAGAGCGGGAAGTGGGTGACCACAACTCAAAGTAGTTATGGTACCCGGTTCGAATAAAGTACTGCATTGGGGGCATTTGTTTGCTCTCTCAAAGTCAAAAGCAGAACCAGTGACAGCGTCAAAGTTTTTACTATCAACAACATGATTACAGGCTCCCTCAGTTTCCTGTTGTACAGCATTAGCCTGCTGATATCTCTTTTTTTGTGTTGAGATCTACCCCGACTATTATTACCTCTGAAGTTATCAGAGTTATTATTATCTCTGCAGTTATTATTGTCTCTATTGTAATTGTTATCCTGGTTCGAATTCCAGTTTCCACGATTACTATCATGTTCACATTGATGCGAACATCTATTTGTTTGGTTCTGAGGTCTTCGGCAGGAATAACCTCTATTACCATATCCTCTTTTGAAATGCTTATAATTATTAGGGTGATAGTAACGACCACTATCAGGTTGTCTCCAATTCTTCGAAGAAGAATCACCATGAAATTGGTTTCCATGATTTTGACAGAAATTACCGCTGCTCTTTCTATCAAAATTTTGTTGGAATCTACGAGCAAAGTTTTGACCATACGGAGCTGCCGAAGCAACTGGTAAACCTTCTTTCACCTTAGAGTTACCCATGGTTATGTGTGGGTGCGCAGTTACGTATTGGCAACAGAAATCTTCCATTTCTTTTATTGTTTTAGGTTTACGTTCATGAAGGAAAGCAAGGAAAGACTCATTGACAGACGACATGACTTTGTCTCTAAGTATTAAGTCCATAAGTCCTTCATAAGTTTTTTCCGTCTTAGATAGTTCAACCCATCGTGAGAAAGTAATGCGTATTCTTGCAATAAACTCGGAGAATTCAACTCCATTTTCAGGTAACATGTTTTTAAATTGTAGACGATAGCCGTCTTCGTTAAGCTGATATTTCTTTAACAAAGCGGCCCTGACAACCTCATAATTGTTCTTGTCAGGTTCATCCACCATATTTAATATACTTAGAGCTTTACCTGTCAGTATCCCTGATAACTGATAAACATATTTTGCTTTGTCTATGTTATGAGCTGTACATGCTTGTTCAAATCTGTCCAGATAGAACATTATGTCATCACTGGAAGGACTAAATGTTGGTAACTTAATCTTAAAAGTATCATTATTAGCCTTACCAGAAGATGAACCCTTGTTTGAATCATTACCATTACTCATGTTCATCAATTTCAATTTTTCCAACTCTAAAGCTAAGACCTTTTCTTCATGTTCCATTTTTGCTTTCTCTTTCCTCTCATCAGACTCTCTCTGTAATCTTCTCTCCTCAGCCTGAGCCTCTATTTGAAGTCTTTCAGCTTCTTTCTCAAGTCTTTTATTCTCAGCCTCTTTTTCAAGTCTTTTATTTTCAGCCTCTTTTTCAAGTCTTTTATTTTCAGCCTCTTTTTCAAGTCTTTTATTTTCAGCCTCTTTTTCAAGTCTTTTATTTTCAGCCTCTAGCTGGAGTTTTCTTTCCTCAGCTTCTGATTCCCTTTTTTGTTTTTCCATTTCCATTTGGAATCTTTTTTCATCCACCTGCATCTGCAGTTTCTTTTGTTCAGCTTCCATATGCAGTTTCTTTTGTTCAGCTTCCATTGCTTTATCATATCGAGCAGTTGCAAATTCTTCTAACTTATCACCAGTCTTCCCAAGCAATTTACCCTGCTCAATAAAGTGCTCAAATGTAGACATGTTGTCTAACATATGAGTCCAAAACCTGAAATAATTAACTAATTTATTTCAAACCTAAGTGTAACAAGTCTTAATTAAGCACTTGTATATTCACATCACCTTATATTATCCCAGTCTCTGTGGGAAACAAGTCTCCAATCAAAGAACTTGTATATGAAATATCACCAATCAATTCTTGATCATAAGTGCACTTCTCATTCAATAGTGCACGACACTATTCATCATTCATTTATCATCAGTGTAGTAGTAACAGTGCATTAGCATAGCCCATTAACTAATTACTATAACTGTAAACAATGACTATGTAAACACATGCAGAATGTAAACATTGAAAATGTAAACAATGCAAACAATGTAAACAATAACAATGTAAACAATAACAAAGATCAGCAACAATACAAAAACGTTCGCAGAAATCAACTAAAAATAAAGCAGAAATTAATGAAATATCACAAAAAATGTGACGATATCTGCGCTATAATTAAACAAAATACATGACACCACAGTGTATAAACAAAAATGTTGTATGAAACTAAATTATAGACAAGAGTAGGCTAACAAATACAAACAAATCAAAACAAAACTAAAGAATGCGAAATAATAACGAAAACAATATTAAAACATGTCATCACAGCTAACATAAATAGCAACAGAAGTCGCTTAGCAAATTCCAGTATCGGAAATTTGCAAACCCTACAGAAAACGCTCACAATAGACGACCTCTATGACGTGGCATAATCTAACGGAGACACCACCCAACCGAGAACCCGCTGAAATATAAACATATAAATATACAAATAACATATAGACATATAACATATGGCCACACTGGCCACCAAATGATGCGTGATGCCATATGATGATGGATGGTATCCGCATGTCTGGTTTTGTGTAGTGTGCAGATGTGTTCAGTCAACACAATGTTCATACAAAAATAACAGGGCAATCCACATAGGACGTCAGTAAACTCACGACGTATAAAGTCAATGATTCTTGAAACAGCCGTTGACGTTTTTCTTCATTATTTATTGTGGACGCCACAGTGACAAAATGGTTACGCGAATATGTAGACACATCAAACAGTCATTATCACAGCAACATTCAATACAGCAATAGACGGTAGACAGCATTACAATGATGAGTCAGATGCATGTTATATTTCATAGTGCTGTAAATGTAGTCAGGTGAAAAAACTCCATCCTTTTCTATAACAGCCAGGAGATAACCAGATATATGAGATCAGTTCACTCTCCTTAGTCTGACTTCAGCAAGACAGACACGTCTGCCGAAGTATAAATAATGTCCTCAAAAATATCCTCTAGATAACAAAGGTTTTTCAAACCTAGTTCAGGTAACCAAGTAGCAAGTAATAGTCCTTGGGACCTGCATCAACCGATGCAGCACAATACAGCGACATGTGAGCTAGGAAAACATCTCGTGACGACGACTTTCGAAGACAGGCTATGAGCCAGAAATCGTTCACGACCAAAAATCGATAGAGTTAATGAAAATGTTAATTTACCTTGCCTTCCGGAAATACACAGAAATATCACGCCTCCCGGCATGTGGGAAACACTAGAGGTATTATCTCGAATAAACGAAATATCCATTAAGAGGACTACACATCCCTGACAGAACAAAAAATAGCGGAGATCCCCTCTTCAACGAGGCATCTCTTTCGCCATTCCAAATCGCTCACTCCACTAGTGGTGGGCGGAAACCGATCGACCAAAAAGCAAGACAAGTCATGCGCAGTCCAGCGCAAAATGACCCCAGCTCAAACTTAACTGCATTCGATACCAACGCGAGAAGACAAATGCTTACCGAGAAAAGTAACTATAAATTTCAAGCAGTTGTTGTCCTTGCGTTATAAAATAGATATTGTAATAAAATGATGTTGCGAGAATTTATCACGCAACAACCACAAACTTATCACTTTGGATGTTCCTGGGGTTCGAGTCACCTGTAGGCCTATCGCTTCTGTAGTTTTTCTGTCGTTTAGTTTTCTACTTCTTTATGTCTTACGAATGCCTGCAACATACCTATTTGCGTAAAAAATGATGATGATGAAGATTAAGATGATGATGATGGTGCGTTGATAGGATATATAATCTAACAAATACTGTACAAGGGTATGAAAAATGACTTCCAATATCATAGCCTCACTTATTAAAAACAAGCAAAAATTTTTTTTAAAAATATTCTCACCATGGGGGTCGGAGTGGCTCAGAGAAAAGGCGTTCGCTTCTAATTCTAGAGGTACCACGTTCGCTCCCAGCACAGGGAATATAATTGATGGAAATTTTGATTAGAACCAGTAGTTCCTAATGATGTCATACTCCCCCTGTTCTTCTGAGCAGTGATTTGGCTGCCTAGCCTTCTCGGATAAGGTTCCGTGTGCAAGCTGTGCATGTTAAAATCCCCCAGCAGTTGTAAATCGCAAAGAGTAGGCCATACGGCCGCTACCCTGGTAAAATATAAAAATTAGGAAACCTACCAACCACAAAATTATTTCTAGAATGTGTGATTCCTGTATACACATATTGGGATCATCGCCGGTGCTATAGAAGTCGTGCACTGTGCTGAGATCTAAGAAACGAGATCGGAGCACTTATGGAGTTGTCCTTGTGCGATGAAAATGATCCTTAATACTAAAACCAAACCAATATCCTCACTTGTATCTATTGGTTACAAATGTCAAACTAAGAAGCAATCGATGCCATTTTACCATTACTTTTTGTTTTTTGCGAAACAAAATAAAAATAAAAATCTAAAATGACAAATACGCAGACGTTACAATAGACCGCAAAGATTGTTACCCGCTTTGAACAGGAGGCCGGATCTCACATTGAGGGATCCCGTAACACCCCTATTGAGGCATATTGGGAATATGGTGTTAGGTCCATATTTTCTTGACCATCGGCACACTAGGGGTAATGTGGTCAACATCACACCGGCCGCCTAAACCTTCCCAGAGTTGCTCTGGTACTCAATTCATGAGGCTGGGTCGACCCCGGAGCCGCTTGCGGTCTAAAAAATCCCACGTCAACTGGGAATTGAACCATGGACCACCGAGCAAGGACGCCAGTGCATTAACCACTGCGCTACCGTGGCTCGATCTCACTTTGAGATGCCATGTCAATGTGACATTGCATTTTCTAGTAATAAAACAACATTCAATTCTCTTTTTCATGACGTTTGTGTTTCATATAAATTAGTTGGATAGAAGCGTAACAAAATAACAATTTTACAATAGGGAATTACTGAAAGAATCACAGCGCTCAGCAAAAATGGAGTCACAGCGCCCAGCTAGTTTTACAAAAAGAAAGGGATAAAGAAGGAATATTGTTCCATGACACTATTGATTGACGTTTGTTAGAAGCACTTGGCACCATCTGCTGGCATTATTAGAAAACCGTCAGTTGTTGAGATGGTAGCACGCTTGAAACGGTACGTCAAAGCAGATATGCCGCGCGTGAGTTTATTTAGGAATACTAAAAGAAAAGATAAAGGATAAAGCCAATACATTTTGGTATAATTAATTGGCCCCTGAGCTGAAGCTAGGAAATGTGATATAACACAGGGGTGGGCAAAACGTCGATCGTGGTCTACCGGTGGACCGTCGAGAGATTTTAGGTGGACAGCCTGATATATAAATGCCTTTGTGTTTCTGTCATTTTCTTTTTGAATTTATCCTTTTTTTTTTAAAGCAGGGGTTCCCAAAGTGGTACCCCCAGGGGTCGATATTGACATCCACTGGGTTCACAAACCTGAGAGGGTCGATTGGGGGTCGATTAGCTTTGATATATACATAGATCATTTCGACAAATTAAGGGAAGACTTAACGTTTGAAGACCTGGATAAAATGTATGTACTTACTAAGTCGTTCCTCTTCTACCGTGAGGTGTAGAGGTTTGAAAGGGAGAGCGCCATACTATCATATCGGCTGTCTTCCCCCTGACCTGGATCCACTCTAGTCCCTGGTCTTTCAAAGATTGTCCAATGTTGTCCTCCCAGCGGACCCTGGGCCGTCCTGGATGTCTGGATTAGTACACTGACTGAACGCTTGTTTCTACATTAGAAAATGTAGTCACTGAATCTCACCTACTATATATACTATGATATGTGTTTGTGGATAGCGAAGCTAAATCATCGTTTAAAAAAATACAAGCCTCAGTTACTATTCCAGTATTATAAATACTGCAACAAAATACCCCAATCGTTGTGCAACAGTTGAGCCGTTGCATCTTACATATGTAATTGGTTGAGGCTGGTTTCAGCCACGCAAATTCAGTTTTATCAAAGCAAAGGAACAGGCTCAACCTGTGAGAGCATAATGAAATACCATTAAAACTGGCCAATCTCCAACCAATATATCAGTGCCCTTGTTAATGCTCGTCAGACACACCCTTCCCATTAAAGAATCAACCATTAAATAACAATATAATACTCATTTATTGTGGCTGTATAATCACTTCCTATGTGTATTTATTTATTTATTGCCTGAGGATCAAGGATGGAGGGAGTAAGGGCTCAAAACAAGCTTGGGGGACCCCTGTTTTAAAGGTTTAATATTATTCCTTCCGAAATTAGAGGACTTAGTTGAGCAGATACAATGCAAAATCAACTAACTTGTGTTATTACATCCGTTGTAATCATTATCATCATCATTTCCATGTTCACGCCCTACGGAGCATAGAGATACCACTGCAGATAGCACCTTTGAGGAAGACTATGCCAATGCACAAACTTTTGCAACGGTGGTTTCTGAAGCAATTCGTTCTGCATGACGTGTTTGCCAGCTTCAGGCACGTAGTTTACATTAGTCGCCTTTAACATGCCCTGATGGAGCAGTAGTTATATTCTGTCTTTGTCTCCTCAACGCCCCCCCCCCCCCCCCCGGGGGGGGGGGGAACTTCACGAGGCATCTGTTGTATAATACCAGCACTTAAATGTTGTCTGTTTGTTTGAATGTTTTATTATTATGACTTAATATCTTTTTCTTTGCATATGCGCATATTTGTGTTGTCTTCAATTAATAAACATGTTTAATTTGCCTTAAATGCTTTTTTCATTTCCAATAAATAACACAACAAATAAGTATGTTGCAGGCACTCATATGACATTAAGGGAGTAGAAAATTAGACAATAGAAAAACAGAAGAAGTGATAGGCCTCTAGGGGAGGCGAACCCGGGATTATCCGAACGGTACGACGGCTTCGCTACGATAGTGAATCGTGTCTAGTCCTTCTGCCAACGAGGTGCCATTAAATAGTGCTTCGTGGACAGTGGGCATTAAATAAGACAAAAACTAGACATTAGAAAAACTATTCTTTACTGATCTAATTCTTCTATAATTTACTAGACACAGTATTACGGTCTTTGTCGTGTGTTATCTGGCCTATACTGTGAATAGAGAAGCTAAAGAAAGTATCGCTCCTATGATTAGTTTGGGTCGCTCCTTGATCTATAATTCTGTAGTTACGTTGGGCTGTCGTGCTAATGCACACTGTCCAGGAAGCAATATTTTTGTGCTATCTAGTTGGCAGCGAGGTTAGTCACGAATTACAGCAGCTTCATTAACAAGTAGAAGTAGATAATATCATGCTAAGACGTGCCCAGGATATGACGCCTTATCAAGCAATACAAACATACTCTCTGTCCTGTACTGTTTTCATTATTCTATCCTTTACTAGAACAGTTATATGTCTTTGTTTTGTGTTCTGTATAATAGAGAGACTGTATAAGTGCTTGCGTCACCAATTAGACTGCATCGATCCTAGGAAGATATCCGGTGTTACTTGGAGAAATAGCGATAATGATTTGGCAGGGAGGATAATCGCGATTCGCCCAAGTAGCTAGGCAGTGTTTGTGACTGAATAATTCGTTCTCTTTTCCTCGCGTTCATGTTTATCGTCGAAATTATTGCTCTACCTCTCATTTTGTGTACTGAGTTCATTGTTTACACTTTGTTTCTGTAATTCATACCATGTGTTTATAGGAAGATAATAACAGTGACTGGGAGCGCCCAGAATAGTGCGTAAGCAAAACGGAGATTGACACAGTCGGTGTCTTATCACTGATAATATTATCTGTATGGCCGGTTTGCATCTTGATAGTTGTTTGCTTGCACAGGAAAAGAAATATAAATCGGGTGATTGGTTATATTCACGCACTTACGACAACTCATGAGATTTGTAGCAGGTAAATGATTGTAATCATTTCCGGGCAAGATTGATTGGTGGCAATAGTTGATACGTTGTCAATCTGGGAAGATGTTGTCTGTGATAGATCTGTGAAGTTGTGGGTTGCAAGCATAACGGAAGAGAGAATACCGTATATGGGACATGAGTTGAAAAAGTACATTTTATGTGTCACGCAAGAATTTTCCCACAGAGGTTAGTGGGGATATACCCCTACCAGCATACGCAAGCTCCATGATATTGGTTTGGCATTTAATATATTAAAATACAACATTTCCGATTAGAGCATTGTTATACAGTAGCAATGTGGATGCATGGGCCGAATTTTGCCTTATAATCTAGCGCCTATTGAGTCTACGGCACTGATAAATTCAACTCGTCAAGAAGACAGTCAGACAAGCCAGAATAAGAAATAGAATTAGGATTCTACTTTAAATGACGGGACAACGTGTTGGAGCATCTTGTGGACTTACACCCCAAGAAAACGTTACCTTTATTATTACGGAAAGCCTTGAATCCTAGGATCCTGAACACTAAATCATAGTGGGATTCTATTGTAAAGTAATACCCGATACCACGTGTAAGAGGCATCTTTACCATGTTGCCAAAACTATTTCTCTGAGCCAGAAGTCTGTATTGCCTAAAGATATTTGGGGTAAGTTGTACATTTTATAATTCTATATTTTTCATTATTAACATGTGAAAATTACTACAGAATGTCCAAGTCATATGAGGCTGACAACCTCAGCTTATAGAATGATGGTTTCAGGAACCACCACTGCAAGAGCTGGTGACTCCTTCATGCGAGTTTCTCATAGAGAACCAACGGCAGTGATAGTCCCAAGTTCCATATGGAGCAGGGAGTGAATGATGACAGAAGTGACATATATATAATTTTTATATTGACCTTTTTCAACGAGTGCATATGTATATGTAAACAAGTTTTATATAAATTAGAATTGGGGTTTTTCGCTCACTGGGATTAACATTAATACTCAGAGAGGGTAAAGCTCTGAGACAGATGGGATGGTGGAAGGAAAAGGTGCGGGGCATCTGGTTTTTCTGTCAGGAAACCTAATACTCAGGATTCTATTTGTTTCTCTCTTATGTCATGATACTAGTCGGTGGTATTAATTGGTGGTACTAATCTGTGGACTAAGTGTTTGGTATAAGTGGCCTTCAGTCAAAGCTAGACACCTAAATCAGACGGGTCCTGAAGACGCTGGACCATCTTCGTAATTACCCAACGATACTACGATGGACGTGTTACAGCCACCAGACTTGACCAGTGGCGAGAGTAAACCAGTCTACAATCTGCAAGGAATAAGCATCTACTGGAGCAGAAACCAACCGACATCTTACTTGCAGCTAAGTACCCATCCAAAGCTGCCAAGTGAACTCTCTAGTAAAGAGCTTTTCAAATCAGACCATCACCTGTGAGGAAATGTTAAAGACAATCAGACCATCACCTGTGAAGAAATGTTAAAGACAATCTAAATTCACACACTCTTTCTTATTTTACATTTGTTACCGATAATTGATTATTCACTTTTTTATATGTAAATATACAAATTTATAGTTGATTTAGTCATTTTTGAGTAAACTGCATCTGTATGTTTCAGTCATTTTAAATACCTCTAACAGAGCTTTTGAAGTACAATTTTACTGATTTAAATCAGTTGATGGCTCATCAAAACGAGAAAAGTTCTTACTCCTCGTAGAAGGCCAGGGAAGATAGAAAGTGTACATGGCCTAGATCCTATCAGCCGAATTTCTTAAATTCCTATGAGGCTCCCTAGAATTGACGCACCTTTCTTCAATTCACATCTCTGCCAAGAGTAATCTTGAGCTAAAGGTAGATACCTTTGAAGGCCCTCAGTAGATACTCTGAAGATTGGCAGCTGTTGGACCATCACTGCAGAGCATAGGGAGTAAATCCCGTGACAGTGTTGTCGTTCGGAAGGTCCTGGGTTCGATTCTCCGGTAACCTATTACTGCAGTTGTTTTGCTTTTCTCTTTATTTCTCACGAGTGCCTAAGCATATCTTCATTAGTATTATTTATTTAGCATGCAAGAAGTAGATTTCTGGAACTGAATCTATTGTAGAAAGTTAACGCGTTGCGATATAACGTAGTTAGCAAGTTTACGACTAGATGAAAAAGTTGTTGAACGTAATTAACATCATCTCATTTTTTACTCCTTATGGGGGCAAGGTGCCACCATTGCTGAATGTCCCATTAAGGAAGCTTACACCAAAACACAAACCATTGTAGGAGTCGTTTCTGTAGCAATTTTATTAACAGGTTGAGGTTGCCAGTACAATGCACAATCTCAAATTATTCGCCTTTTACGATTTGCCTGAGGGGGCGAGGCCAAAGATTCGGGCACCTGCTGAGTTACTACAACCGAGAACACAGTTATCTCACATGATGACCAAGACAGAACAGAAGGTCTTCATACAGGAGCCAAATATACGGACTCAACGTCCGTGTCAAAAATCTAGCCACCAAAGAACCTTAGTTTCACTGTCATAACACATGAACCTGAGTATACGATTGGCAGAGTTATTAGAGCGCTGGCCTCTCGCAGCAAAGGTGGTGGGTTCGAAACACGGTGACGTCACGCGTTATTCTATCCAGCTGTAACTTACTATCTGGCTCTGATCTTAAGTTAAGGAAGGCAAAAGCAGCAAGGAAAAAAACTGGTCACTCCACCTCTAGAACCTGGACGGAGCATAGAAAAGTTTCTAACACTTCACTGCCCAAAGGAATATCCGCCTACGGACATCTTTATTTTTTTTTACTACCTGTCCATTAGAACTCGTGATGTATTTCATTCGACTTAAAAATATCAAGTTTGTCAGACGATACCTGAGCCTAATGGCCGCATGAAAGACGACGTATCAGTAAGAGTAAATCAAAATGAGGAGATCGTGAAGAAAGGGACAAGGAGATGAAAAGAAAGAAGGGCAGAAAGACAAAAATAGCAGCTGTGAAGAGAGTGTTCCAAAAAACAAGGAATGTATAAATAGTTGGAGCGTGTGATGATTTTAATTCATCTTTAAATAAAATGACATCTAGGGGAGGACATTGATTATCTATTGATTTTTAGACATGAAAGAAGGGGGAGACACAGAGAGAGAGAGAGAGAGAGAGAGAGAGAGAGAGAGAGAGAGGAAGAGGGAGTATTGAATAATATTGTGTTTTCTGTGAACTCTCAAACTCTCTGCTTTATGCTCTGAGTTTCTGTTTATTGTTGCCTCTCTGTCTGTCTGTCTGTCTGTCTGTCTGTATCTCTCTCTCTCTCTCTCTCTCTCTCTCTCTCTCTCGTTGTGTATCTTTTACAACATTCTGCCC